>JAPDSC010136146.1:0-10900 GCA_026290005.1 Latrodectus geometricus | reverse complement strand
TATATATATATATATATATATATATATATATATATATATATATATATCCTGTTCTATGTATAAAATATAAATATTCTATATATAATAAAATGCTATTTATTTTTATTTGCCTAAACTGTTATATGCATTGATGTTCCGTGTCAAAAAAAATAATTTTTGTTATTTTGTATTTATTTTGAAATTACAAACTACTTCTCTGTGGATTGTAATAAAATGAAATTATGCATAATTTAAAAAATATTTTTATTAACTTTTTTAAATAATGTTTGTAAATTACTTAATTTTTAAGACGGTTTACTAATTTTCAGATTGGTGATATTCTTTTGACAATTCTTCTGGGAATTCATTCAAGAATAAGGTCACCCAGAATTTGTAACTCAAGAAATAGCCAGCAAACAACCTGTGACCTTCGCGGCTGATATGTGGTACTTATTAGAAATTACTACAAATTTATCCTTATTTTTTTTTATTTTTGTATTTCAATTTTCTCATTTTAAATTAATGAAACATAGGAAATATATCATAATAAGATAAAAATATTCCTAATTGTAATCCATGTATTTAAAATAATTAATCTTAAATAGTAAAATGAAAAAATGGATAAAAAAATTTTAATATATATATATTAAAACTATATCTATATAAGTTTTTATTTTAGTAGAATTTTAATTGATTATTTTCTTCAAATTTTATCTAATGTATATTTATTTTTTATTTCTTAAAGATAATTTATATGAATATACTAACATAATTTAATTGTTAAAATATTCTAAAAAATAGAATTTTGGTACATATTAGTTTTAAAAAAATGTAATATTGTTTATGGTTAGAAAATTAAATGATTCATAATAAATGATTATCATTTCTTACCACTGTATTTAACACAAATGATTTATTATTTATTAATTTTTATTTCATTTTCAGGAGTGTTGGAATTATAGTCGGAATTATATTGCAAGTATCATTGTTAATAATCAAAAAATAATCTCATGATATAATTTTACATATTATTAGTAAAAATTATGATTCTTATGTATGCATGCTAACAAATGATCATTTTTAAAAAAATAAATTTATTAAATTTAAAGAAAAATAAAAATTTTGGTTTCAAGTTACGGAAAATAATAAAAAATTTATATTAAGAATTTTTACAAAGCTTATTATCAGCAAAATTGTAGATTTTCAGGGCATTTTCATAAAATTTTGAAGGTCAAAAAATATGCATTAAGAAAAAAACTATGTTTTAACCGTTTGTAAAACATAAGGAATATTGTCAGAGTTCATATATTTTCTAAATGTATATTACTACCGTTTACTTTTATTGATAAATGTTACAGTATCTTAATAATATAAACACACTCTAGTAACTTTTTTTCTTTCATATATATCTTCTGACTGTTTTACCTGGAAAATTCTGAATTTTAAATTGCTGTCCTGTTTTTTTTTTTTTTTTTTTTTTTTTTTTTTTTTTTTTTTTTTTTAAATGCATAAATAATGAAAATATAGTATAGATGATAATGAAATGGTTGTCAATTTTAAAATAAAAATTATTGTTTTTAATTAAAAGGCAGGACAATAGATATAAAGTGAAACAGATTATTGAAGAAATTTTCATGAATGAATAAAAAATTTTGATGAGTATCATAAATATTTTTTTAACTTTTTATTTATTTTATATATATATTGAAATGGCAATCAAACCTAAAAAAACTTTTTAATTAGTTATTGCTTAAATATTTAAATCTAAAGTAAGTACAAATAAATTAAAAAGAAAATTTATAAAAATTATTGAGTAAAGTTCCTTAAATTATTTATTTAAAATATAACATTTTTGTTTTGGTATATGACATTTTTATTCCTTGTCTAATTAGAGAGGAAAAAAATAAAATGCAATATTTTACTAGGAATTCTCTTTCCTTTCTCAAAAAATAGATGCTTAGGGAAAGGAAAAGCAGCATTATTTAAAAGAAACCTGCTTGAAAAAAGTCTAACTTCTAACTAATGATGCAAACAGATTATATAGAAGTATAAATATAAAGGATAAATCATCATTACAGAAATGCATTAAGATATGTTAAATGTTCACAAATATCCTATAGTTATGTTAAAGGAAGTTAATGAAGTTAAGGGAAAATAAAAAAACATTACAATAGGAAGAAGGTACAATAGAAAGAATATAAGTGAACAAATTAAAACTTGTTTAAAATTTCTACGGAATTGTGCAGTAGACTAAATGATATGTTTTTTAATCAGACATTTGTCAATTTAACCTCAATTTGAAAATTTAGTCAGTCAATTTACTTAATTTGATTAATTCAAACATTTGCATAATATTTATTTATCTGTATTATTTTTTGGTATCTTACTATATTGATGATTATTTAGTATCCTAATATAAGAATCCTACTATATTATTTTTATTACACTATTTCCTATTATTCATATTCATTATACTTTTTTTTTTTTTGGATAAAAAATAATTTATTATTTTAACTAATATTTTTGATGTGATTGTACTAATAATCATAATTAATAGTTTGTATAATTTGTAATTTTTTAAAAAATAAGCAAATAAAGAAATTTGAACAGATGTGTAGTTTATGAATAGTTTTAAAGTCTTAAGAGAGTAGTTAAATACATTTTGAGTTGTCACTCTAAAATTTTGCATAGTTGATGATGAAAATTCTTTTTTACATTTTGGTTTAAATAATGTATAACAATACATATATTTTTTGTTGTTAATTATGGTCATGTTACATGATTTTCCTCTGCAGACATATATTTCAATAATTTTAATTTCCAATAATAAGTTATAATTAGCTTTTTTATTTGGGAGCAGAAAGTTACTGACAAATTGAAATAGTTTTGACAAATTGACAAACTAAAATATTGAAATAGACATTAAAAATGTAAATTTTACCATAATGCTACTTTCATTATTATAATAAAAATGGTGCAGTTTGTTATTTTCATTTTTACAATAAAAACGTTGGGAAGAGAACAATTATTTTTTATATTTTGTTCTCTCTCTCTCTTTTAATCGTTTTTAAAACTATGAGTAAAATATATTCTAAGTAAATAGCAGTTTAGGTCCCCTTCTTTGCCAACTCGCGATTTTGAAGCGATTTTTCACGCATGCTCATTAATTACTCTTTTGTTTTAGCCTTTTCATTGATCCTTAATTGAATCATCATGGCATCAGCGTTTTTGTAAACGCGCCAAGTAGGGGCTAAAGCACATTTTCACCCTTTCAAGTAAAGAAATCACTAGAAAATTTTTAAATATTACTTTAATTAAGAGCTTTGAGAAATTCAACCTTACAACTCGAAAACACAGCTTCAAATGACCGATAGAGCTTTGCTTATGCCTTACCTTGTAGTCTACAACAATGCAAAACTTGCAACAATGAAATTTTAAATTGTTAAAAAGTTTTCATGTTCATTTAGTCTCGAGTTTGAATATTGAACTTTTTCGAGCTCTTGGTAAGCCTAATTTGCGAAACCATGCATTCAATTTTGATTTCGAATCCTGAGAATAAATGTGCGAGTTCTTAATCTTATTTGCAAATATTCTTATCAGTTGTCATTCACTAAATTTATTGTATTAGTTTTAAAATATTTTTCTTTGTTTATTGTATTAGTTTTAAAATATTTTCCTAATTTATTCTAACTTCTCCATTTAAAATTTTGCACAAAAATATAAAGCTTAGATTCCAAAATTGTGAGTTTATTATAATCTAAAACTTTAATTTATTTCAGAATATATGATTAAATAAAAATGTAATGTATATATATCGAAAAAATAAAACCAGAATTATTTACTTTTTTCTGACAAATATTTGACAATTTTAAATTTCTAGTAGAATAGTCAAATACCATCTACAGTGAAAATGTGCTTTAAATTTTAATTGAATGCTAACTGTGGTGTGGGTCTCGCCTCATGATTATGGTTGAAAATAACTTCGTGGCTGATCATGCTTTTCTGCTATAATACAATAGAAATTTTCTTTCGGAAATGTTACCACCACAGACCAAAACAATAAGATCTCCAACTCACATAAAGCGGGAGTAGAAAAAACACCAGAAGGTTTTTGAAAAAGTTGGGGGGGGGGGTAAAAATGTAACAAAACGACAGCAGCTCTCTCTGGCGAAATGTTTACTTGTAGAATGTTTAGAGCTTTTTCGGAGAAAATTTTGTTGTTTTTAAACGTCATGTAGAATTTTTCTGAAAAATTTTGTTCTTATCTAATTAAAATGCCTTAAAGTTACTGTATTCCAGGTTGCTAATAATAATAATATAATAAATAGTTATATAAATAATAATAAAATAATAAGGTTAATAGAGAAGAAGCAAAAAAAGAAAGGGGAAAAAATTGAAGCACTCTTCAAAGTACTCTAAGTAGGTGTTTTAATTTTTCATTTAATCCTTCATAAATATAAATCTTGTTATAGGATATGTCCATTTTCTTCGCGAATTGTTTATTATAAGGATTTCATATGCAAATTATGTACAAAAATAAATATTTAAGAATATTAATAAACCTTCGATTGTAATAATTTGTTAAATATCTATCCCCACATTATTAATGTTATTTTTACTTTTTTCATATGCATGAAGTTCAATTGATCATTAAATGAAACGAGTCTAAGTAAAAGGAACATAGATGAAGCTACTAATTATTATGATTAAATGACAATAAAATTATTTTAAATGCAGTATGTACGTAATATTTCAGTTTTTATCTCTTATGTATAAAGTGCTTTAACTCTAGAATATACTTGTTTCGATTTCACAATTTAAACATCAATATGCTTTAATGTGAAAAAATGAGTTTTAATATTCCTCACATTGATTTAGGACTTGTGTCCTATATATATATATATATTGTTTGTATTTTTTTTTTTTTCGTAAATTTATTTTACTAATTTTATGAATATGATTTTGTGTAAATAAAACCAAATGGTGGAGAGCTTTGTTAATCTAAATTTTAATTGGATTACATTGCTCTTTATTTTTTGATTATAATTAATTTCCATTATTAGATTTTTAATTCTGTAAATTAATAAAATTGAATTATATTTTAAATAGTAAAATGTGTTATAAGTTTTGTATTACAATTTCTAAATAAAAGAAATAATATCACACTTTGAATAAAAAATGGATATGTGTCCTATTTTTAATAAGTTTTCATCTGGTAACAGTATTTCTTTGCTTTTCATAGAAATTTAAAAGATCTGCTATTCAAATATTTTTACATGAATCTAACTCTCGAGAATTTGCCAAATATTTTAAGCTTAAAAAGATTATTCATTTGCATCTTGTAGGAAAGTTCTTTTCAAATGAACATAAAATTAAGTTATTTACATATTCTTATAAAATAGGAACCTCATAGATTTACTTCAACATTTAAATATGCAAACACAATAAAAACATTAACAAAATAAAAAGCACTATTGAACTAGTTTCATCTTCAACCAATAATAGCATAGCACTTTTAATAATTACACATCTCTTTAAAAAGAGAGCAAAATGAAATGTCAGGATGACATCAAAACACAATGGAGTGTGCATCCACCACATAGACGAGATTCAATGGTGGTGCCATCTTTTGTCACAAACAGCTACTATTATCATGCGAACATTTTTTTTTTTTTTTTTACATGACTAAAATAATAAAATTTAATATATTTTTACATTTTTTAAATCAATTTCTCTTAATTATTGATTTAAAAAGATATAAATATGTTATGGATTATTTAAATTAAGTGATAGTATAATTTTCACTAGTTGATATTTATTTTTATTTTAAAATGAATACTATTTACAATGTATTTAATATTCTATTTTAATATGCAGGCCGAATTTTGCATATATTTAATCATTTTATTTTGGGAATTAATAACTTTTGCTTTGTTTTTCAAAATTTTTACATTTCAGAAAAAAACTTAGCTTTGGATTGACATGCTGAGTTTTTGAAGAATATAATTTATTTTTAAAGAACAATTTAAATTTAAATTGTAATAATAGTATTGTTGCAATAAAAATATACTTTGTTGAAAATTAATTTAAATAAAATTATTAGTTTATTATTTCTGAATAAATGTCAGCAGTTTTTCTTTATAAAATTATAATATTCTTAAATTAAATATCGTAATTAATATACTATTATTTTAAGGAAAAAGAAAAACTTCTGTGATAGTTGTTTGTAACTGTGAAATGTTCTTCAACTATCGTGAAAGGAATATAATAAGAGAAAATGGACATTAATTAAATTCTTAATGAATTAGAAAGAAAGGAGAAAATTGATAATATTTTATAAATTTTAAATTTCGTCATTAAAAAACATGTTTTGAGAACAAGTGTAAACACATCGGTGTGAGAAATACCTATTTGGGGAAGAATGGAAGACAAATTTCATTAACAGAAAAAAACATGGAGTCAATCTGTGATTTTATACGATGATGCAGCACATATTTTAACCTACTATTGTTATTATTTCCATGTAATTATATCATCCTGTATCAAATACTTCTATCAAACTATTTAGTAAAATTAATTCCAACAAAATTAATGTATTTAACTTAGCATTTTAATATTTTATTATTATTTTATTTATTTGTAACAAGAAAAAACAAAAACTTATTTCTATGAATTTTTTGCTACAATTTTATGGTTCTCTTGATAAAAATGAATTATTTAACTCCTGAAATTGTTCAATTAGCTTGAATTTTAGCATTTTTCTGCCCGACTTCTTCAAATTTAAATTTTGAATATTTTTTGCTTTAAGAAATATTTCATTATTTGCTATTTATATATTCATTCATATAAAAATAGGAAAAATATTTATGGGTATTGATTTTATATATTCTTTTACATTTATTTTTGATTTTATATATTTTTATTTATAAAAAATCTCATCCACTTCAAAAAATATAGAAAAAATTATTTTTTAAAATTACGAGTCACTGTAAATAGAAAAAATTTGCTATATAAAAAATAGTTATTTATTTTATTAAAAATATTAGAAGTTATCTATTTTGTGTGTTTACTTTTTGTTTTAAATAAAGTGAGGGTTATTTATTTATTTTCTTCTAGCATGACATATTTCAAAAAGATACATTTTTGCATTTGAAACGGACCTTGCTTTATATTTTAACGGTTTTCTTTAGGTGCGACAGAGATGAATGTTGTGACACTTTTGATTTTTCGAATATTTATTAATTGAAAATAATGTCAATAAAACCTAAATGTAATCTGTAAACATTATATAATTTTTTAAAGTAATTAATTTTCTGCTTATATAGATTATGGAAAACAAATAGTTCTTATTTCATTAAAAAAAAAAAAAAAAAAAAAAAAAAAAAAAGGAACATAATTTTTATTTTATTTATTATTTTTGTTCAATATTTAAGTAAAAGAAACACAAAAAAAACAACAAAAAAACGTTAACTTGTATATAAACGTTATTTAAATAGAATTATTGATATAACATAAGCATCGCAAACGAAATGTTGCTGGTTTTATAATTTATATTTTTAAAGGAGACATATTTTATTCTGTAGATTATAAAATTTAGGAAATGGAAAGAATGTCAAAAACAGTTATTTTACCTGTCACAAAAATCTCAAAAATTTAATTACAATTTCAAATTAAGGTTTTTTAAGATATATATAATGTGGTTTATAAAATAATGGTATCTAAAAATTATATCATTCTTTTTCGAATGTAATAATTAGAAGGCCATCCCTCTTTTTCAATAATTAATAAAAGCTTCCCCGGTATATTCTTTTTATTCCTTGCAATTATAAATTACCTATTTTGAGTTCAATTGTAAAATAGTTCTGCATTGCCATCATCTTATATCATTGCTATCATGTTAATTATAATATAAATAACAAAAAGTGAAAAAAAAAGTTAAAAAGGTTTTCTATGTAAAGAAAAAATAGTTTTTAACTTTAAAAAAATAGTTTTCATTTTTTTAATGTTTATTTTTGCAAATTGTTCAAAAATGCGTCATTTAATTATTGTTAATAATGGCCAACATGCAAGTATATCGAATTCATTTACATGTGGTAATATATTTCTATTATGTGTTAATGTAATTAAAGATTGAGGTATTTTCATAAGATGAAAAGTAAAAGAATTCTCTGACATATGGATTCGATTTATTTCGCAAGTCTGCCTACAGGCGACAAAAGCAGTAGCAGAAACATGGATGGAAACTGCCATATGTATCATTTTCTCACTTCATCCCTCCCTTTTTTACATGGGTGTTCCATTCGAGGCGTTGCTCCTTGCATCTTTTGGAGAATGTTCAAAGATAAAGCCGAAGAAGGGTTTTCATCACTTCCTCTCCCCCCCCCCCGCAAACGGGAGAGTTCTCCTTGTCTACAGAAATCCGACTGAAGAAAAGAATGACAGAGAATGTAATAAAACAATCAAACACAGGAAGTCCGCCTGTTTATCCCCAGGGAAGAAGAGGGTGGCTCGTTGCAGGTGGCCAATTATTCACATTTATTCCTTAAAACTGTCAGATTGTCGCTCCTTTGTCGGAGCTCAGGCGAGACAGGGAGGTTCTACTTTATTCGCCCCCAAAACATGTTGAATCATTTAGACACAAACTACAAAATCAGAAATTTCAGGCCTCTTGATGACATCCAATTCCTATTCAAATATTCATTCATTTGCTTTAGATATATCATACAGAATTTTACGTATTCAAATATATTAAAAAATCAGATATGGTTAACTTGGATGCCAAAAATATGCTTTATAAAAATTTACATCTAAATTTTGCAATATTTTATTTTATATTACGTTTAAAAAAAATGCGACATAGTCCACTATAATGTTTACTTTTCATTCATTATGTTTCCGGTGTATCATATTATTAAAATAATTTTCTTAGTAAAAAAATTCAGGTGATTTTTTTTTTTTTTTTTTTTTTTTTTTTTTTTTTTTTTTTTTTGATTCCATTGAGTTATGAAAGTGAAAATGAAAATAAATCCATGTACATGGATAATAATTTGAAATTGTTCTAAATTTTTTACCATAAAAATGTTTGTCTATCGAGTATGTTTTAATTATTACTTAATATGTAATAAAAAATATTTAAATATTAAATTTACTTGAACTAAAGCCGTGTTAAACAAATAATAAAATGTTAAAAAATTTATAATTCGTTAATACATGACAATTTCGAAAACGTTTTTAAAAGTATTGTAATCAAATTATAATAATGCAATTGCTTTCAAACAATCTGCAAAAAGATCAAAGAAATTTGTAGAATTAATGTACCAAGTATTTAAAAAAAAAAAAAAATATTCGTGGGAATTAAAGCATCGATGGTTAAAAATTCAGTGTGTTACAAGATTATTATTAATGTCAGGACAACAGCGAATTCCTCATTATTCAATTGCATTAAATTAAGAAAATTATAAATAAAAATCTATTTTTAAAGGCAAATTTAGAAAATAATTATTAACGTCATCATAGGTACTTATATATGGTAATTAGCATTTAACTATCTGTAATCGAAATGAAATTCGTAAAATTTAAAAATCGAAGCAATTGAATATGCTCTTCCAGCTTCCAACGGGCTTCAATGCGCTTACAGCTTTGAAGCTTGGTTTTGCGCTCATGGGTTCTAGGTTCAATCCTCGCAGTGGGCCATGTCGCTACCGCTTTGCAACCTTTCAGTGGATGTATAAAATTAAATACATAGTTTGCTTTTGAGCTGAACTAAAGGGGGTGTCTCGTTAGGCTGACTACCTAATCCGGATGCATGCTTCGGACAAGAAAATAGATATGGGCAGTGAAGGCCTCGATAGCTGTCATAGCATAAAGTTCAGCTTTTTTTTTTTTTTTTTTTTTTTTTTTTTTTAAGGTATTATCATTATATGCGTTTACTTAGTAATTTGAAATAATTTATATGATTTATTCAAAGCTAGTTATTTAAAAAAAATTTCCTTTGAAAATAAAAATGATCATTAAAAGAAATTCAATATATAAATTCGTCGTAACACATATAGTTATCATTTAATTAAATAAAAAAATTTGGTAAGTTAATTTAGAATTTGAAGTGAGAATAAAGATTTTATTTTTAATATGGGATTTCTGAAATTTAATGAGTAACAATTAATAAGCTAAGAAAATTTTTTTTTTTGAGCGTTTGAATGCTTAGAAATTTTGCTGTAACAATTTTTTAATGAAAACAAGCAGCTTCCTAACTGAAAAATACGGGGAAAATTTTTTCGTCTTACTCAAGTAAGATGTTACAGAACTTGCTCCCCTTTGACCCCAGCTGCACATGCAACAGGTCAAAGGTTGTTTCAGCTCCCATTCTTTATTACCCTTATGGGGTTGTTTTCACTAAAATTGCTCAAACCCGACAGAAATGAGATAAGCTTAGGGGTTACAGTCAACACTCCCGTTGAGCAGTATTTTAGGAGGAGCTGTTACAGCACACGGATGTTTTTAAAAAGGGTGACTCAAGAATGTCGGGATACATTTTAGGAAAAAAAAAATTGACGGCTCATGTGCTGCGGAGATAAATTCACGCGAAAGAAAAAACAAGATAGAAATCCGATATTACTTACGTTTCACAGTGAGTATAAGCATTTATGTTTTTTATGGATTTGTGTGATAAGGCTATTATTGGTTTTTTCTTTACGATAGTTATTTTTGTCATATTGCATCATTTAGTCGTTCTTAAGTAATTTACATCTTAGTTTCTATAAAATAATATTTTTGGTCTATTTAGTTCGAAAAGATTAAGATAAAACCATAAATATGATCGTAAATCATGTTTTTAAACATATTTTTTAAATGCTTATTTGGTAAAATCTTAATATATATATATATATATATATATATATATATATATAATATGTACATTAAT
>JAPDSC010136143.1:69417-86947 GCA_026290005.1 Latrodectus geometricus | reverse complement strand
AAACACAAGCGTTATTTTTGCACAATATTTGAAATAACTGATTTTCTAATGGGTTTTTTTTTTAATTTTCTAATCATTTAGTTGTAATTTAGAAAAATTACCATAATCACCAACTAAATTAATTATTTCTGATTTGCTTATTCAAAAATTCTTTTATAATTTCATGGAAAATCATGAAATATAGTATATTAATATTTATAAGTTGAATATAAGCAAGAAAAAGAAAAGAGTTGTTGTAGTATTTTAAAAAAATATATTATTTCATTTTGCTCTTTAAGTTCTACTTTTCTCTGCATTATCAAAACTATTTTTATGACATAAATTCTCGTCTGTACAGAAAAATCATCTTCTTAAAATAAATTAATTGAATGGATGTAATACGTAATATTCATAACAAACAAGCATTATATCAATTAACTAAGTGTAAGCTATTTTTTTCAAATATTATGAAATCGAAACTTTTAAAAAGATAGATATAATTCAAAAATGTTACACTACATTCTCTTTAGTTGAAATATTCTTAAAAATGCAAAAATATAAGAATATTTTCCAATGTAGATTCTTTATTTTTCTGTATACTTAAATTATATTTTATTAATGAAACAGATATGAATTTACTTTTCCCCGTTTATATACTATATGGTCAAACGATACTTAAAAATGATAAATTAAAGATTCTTATATATTAAATTTTAAAATGTACAACTATAGTAGTTGTATATTTTAGATACTTGAAGTAATTTTTTTTTCAATCGTAATATTCACAATGAGCCTGAGTTTTGTAAATAGTTGGAAAAGGTGATATGCATATTTTAAACAGTAAATTGCATTTAATGTTTTTTCACTACAAAAATCATGTTTGAATTTAGTTTATAACATTAAAAATTTAAAACTATGTAAAGTAAAGAAAACTGTTATCTATGTAAAGTAAAAACACTATTTGAAATACTCAAACAATAGTTATGATTTTAATAACTCTACCGTGTTTCTTGAATATACTTAAATAAAAGAAGCAATGAAATCTTCTCTAGAACAGTGAATAATTTGTGAGACAAATGGTATATATATTTGTAAAAGGATTTTTTTTTGGTATATCAAGGACAAGTGGTGAGCAGTTCTTTATTACATTATAAATTAGATATCAAATGCTCTACAAATAAATGGCGCTTCTGCATTCTCTTACCATGCTATTATGGGTAACTGCTAGTATTTAAATGTTATTCTCTTATGTTCTTTTAAAAATATATGTATAATAGAGTTAAGTGCTTCTGATCACAGAATAACATATTTTATTGTCAGTAACACTTAATCAATTTTTGTCCTAACTTCGAATTACATTTTCATTGATTTTGCTTTGTCATAATGAAAATGCAACTTATGCACATCGGATAAAGCATCTGACTGACCAATTTGTTTTGTAATTTCAGCTTAAGACCATTTTCTTCCAATGTGAAAAATCTCTTTATTTTATAAGGTTTATGCACAATTTTTGTTAGCAGTGATATTGAAATTATTTATATTAAGAAAAAACATTCTTCTACAAAATACATTCATTTAAAATGGCACTTTTACAAATCAGAATATATTGCAGTTTTGTTACTGACATTTGATTGGTTTTTAAAAGTTAAATTATGTTCAGCAAATGCTAAATATTATATGACTCTTCAGCCCTCATGATTAATTATGTTTGTTTTTTAGGTTAAAAGAAATGTAATATATATTTGTTACATATGCAAATTTTAAATTAATAATTAAATTTCTTTTATTTTGAAGCATAAACATTTGTATTTAGTATAAGCATAATATATCTTATAAGTACACAAAAACACATAAAAATTTCAAAAAACAATTGCATACATATAAATGTGTAATAATGTGAATAAAATATCAAATATTTAATACAATTTATTCAAAAAGAATTCAAATGAACAAAAATTATTCAATATTTTTAAATAAGTAAATTGCATTGAACAAAAATGAGACATGTAAATTTTATTTTACTATTTTTTTCTCAATTTAAATTTTCAAAAATATTATTATACTTCCAGCTAAAACTTTTTATGCGGCAAAAGTCATAAACCAAGTAAATATTCATGGAAACAGAAACCATAAAATTGTCATTTAGTATATTTTATTTTTTTATCATATTAATCAAACTTGCTAACAAAATTGACCATTATAATTATAAAACATCAATAAATGTAACTATCCAATTTATTTTTTAATCATAAGTATGCATGTGATACACTTTTCACACAAGAAAATTTTCTGAGTTTTTGCAAAGGATTGAATTTTTAAATATATACCGAAATTTCCACCATGCAGTCTGTAACAGCTCAAAGATCTTTTCATAATAGCAAATTATTTTTGCTAAAGAAAAGTTTTAACAATTATCAATTTTATGAACATAAATTAAAACCAGTAATTACGAGAAGTAAAAAATATTTAAATCCACTTGAATGAACTATGTGTATGAAAAAGATAACTATATACAGATTGAAGTTTGCACATGCTGTATATGGCTCCTCTCTAGAACCCTCTCTAGTTTACCATAAAAGAAACATGCCCAATCCATAGCAAAATTTCCAACAGCTTGAACAATCTTTTTTTTTTATGTCTATGGACATTATATTCGCAAAAGTTTCCTTACTCACGTATCATTATGTGCTTACCCCTAAACTACTTTCCAATACATTTAAATCTGATTCTCATCTGATAGATCAGGAAAAATATTTCCAATTATGAATAAATCAATGGTGATGTTGGCAGTTACGTTGTAAAATTTTAAGAGTTAAAAAAATATATAAAATATATAATACATTCTGCTTTTATTAAGCATTATTAATTTTACTGTGATGGACTTACTATGATCTTTTAGCAGAAATACACACTTTTGGAAAAGAAAGTTGCCTGGCCTATAATACTACTTACTTATTGAATATTAAATTTATTTTGAACATGCTGAATCATTAATTTAAAGAATTTATGTTAAGCTTGAGTCCTTTTGAAATATTGAAAAATCTATATTTTATACTTACTGCCCTTTATTGCAATGCAATATTAATTTCCTAATTGCATATATATTACTTTGGCAACATATTGGAAAATTATTCTCATGGCATAGTAGATAGGCTGCGAGAATATAAAAACTTTCATTAAAAGTTCAATTATTTTATAGAGTCCTATGATTACTTTTTAATGCTATTAGAGAAGAAGAAATGATATCAATTTTACTAAAAGTGAAAGAACAATATCAATTTTCCTAAATATTGCGATTAAATAATTTATATCTAACATTACTGATAAAACAAGAAGCAAGATTTAATAAATCCAAATCTCTATTAAATATCAAACCTTGCATATGAAACAAAACTATTCTCACTGTACTAATTAAGTTATATATCACTATTTGCTTAATGAGTTTACAATTATAATAAATACATTTTTATATTTTATCTAAATAGTTTGTATTTCATTTCTAATTGTTTTTGCTATATTTCTTTTCAGACATTTTTTTCTTTTGAATGTACAAGTTGAAGATGAATGGAGTCGAAAAAACAGTGGAAAAGTAACGTTTTCAGGAATTATTTTAACACTAAAAACAAAGAAATTAAGAATACCGAATAAACAATCAAACATTAAAACTAATGACACGCCATCTCGAAGGAAAGAAAAGTATAATAGATTCCGAAAAAATGCATGGAGAAGAATAACGAAAGAAACTTAATTGCACATATATCTTTCCAAGTGTATTCATTACTTCTCAACTCAATTGTATGTTATTTTTTAATTTGTAAGTGTTTTTATACTTGTTTACCTTTAACATTCTTTGTTTTTTATCACTGTATTTCTAGAATTACTTAAGGAGGTGAAAAAAATAGAAAATTTTAAATTATTTATAATCCAAATCTTATGGTTAAATTTTGAAGATTTTTAGAAACATTTATATTAAGACACAAATAGATCACTAACTGTTTGTAATGTATTAAAAATTTATTTATTTTCCTGAAATATTTTTTTTTGGAATAATATAAAGTAAAATGTATTAATGTTCAAGCCAATAGCTAAAATTTCAAATGGAAAAGAATTTGAAAATATTAGGAATTATTTAAAATAGTTGGAATCCATAATCTATTATTCAATATTTCATTTTTACTTTGAATAAGCTAATAAGAGTTTCCATGCATAATTAATGTAAAACAAAGGTTGCAATTTTTTTAAAATTGTATTTTTGTTTTGTTTTAAAATGTTGAATTATTTTACATAATAAAGATTGCAAAAGAAATGAGATTTTCACAAATTAAAATTTTTCTTACAACAATTTCCCATTTGTAAATAAATGCAACAAGCATATTATACTTATTAGAGTATTTCATTTAATTGCCTGTCCTCTAAATTTAATTGAATTTGTTTTTTCAAATCGCTTCATCATTGTTACTAGGGACAATTTTTCAATACCTAAATTATAGTATAAATGGATTTATATTTTGCTATATAATATGGCTATGCATTCTTACTATGCCAGTACCTGAATTAACATGACTAATTTGTAAGTATGCAATTTATTGAAAATTTTATAATTTTCCATTAAATGATTAACTGAATTCAAATTTTTATTATATATTAAACTACATAGTTTTCTAGAAATTTGAAATTTCTACCCTTTATATAGAGTGATATTTCCTCAGATGAAGCAATCAAATTCGTCAATACTTTCATTGTTACTTATATTTAATTTGATTCAAAATATTAATAATACAACTACAAATATTTTGGAAACAGAACATAAATTTTATACACGTTGACTTGACTTTAGTAATTCAGGTTTCTTATTCATATTCAGTATTTTAAAGATCAATTATCTAATACAGGTTCATTATTTTCTATTATTTATTAGTTTATATTAAAATATTACATCGTTGCAAGCAATGATGTTTGTTATTAGATAAAGTAATGAAAACATTTTTGAAATCTATATATTTTAAGAAATCTGTCAAAATCTTAGAATAATATATTTTAGATATAAAATATACTAAAACAAGAAATTGTATATAGGAAGTGTGATAGATAAAATTTAATAAAAAATATATTAAACAAAAAAGTGTGAGTGAATAAATGATAAATGATTTAATAATAAGTTAAAAAAAAATTGCATGGTAAATAGCCAAATATATAAAGATTGCTTGAGGAAATTTTCATGGCTGCAGCTGATAGATTTCTACGTGAATATTTTGTAAATATTTCAAAATAATCATACATCATAGAATGGGAAAATACTTCAATCAATCATAACAAACAAGCATTTTATGGTTCTAAAGAAGGTTAAATTAATATAAAAATACCATAGTAATATTTGGAGTTAAGTGAAATCATCAGGAATTAATAAAATCGGTTTGCAAGGGAAATTGTATTTACAAATTCTGATTAAAAATTTGATATCTTAGAAGTCCTTCTTGTGGCAAAACATTTCAACTATGATTTTTTTCCTAATGGTTTTAAGATATGAGCTTTAATTTTTCGAATACAAAAACAAATTTAAAAGATTTAGAAAGAAATGTTGTCAGAGAACTAAAAAGTTTTAGTAAAATGTTCTTAGTTGAGGAAGTTTATTATAATGCTAGAAATAATAAAATACTTTATAGGTTTAATTCAATTCCTCTATAACTAACGTCAACTATTCTAAATATTGGGTTGTTTGGAAAGTCATTTCGTTTTTCCCACCTGAATCGGTTTTTTGCTAGTGAAAACCAACCATTTTATAAGTATGAAATCTTGCTACGACCAGAAAAATGATAAAAGGTATTGGACTAGAATTGACAATATACAATTCAATAAAATATTTATACGCTATACGGTTTTCATTTTCCTATAAAACGAAATGATTTTCCGAACAACACAATATATTCTGCACATTTACAAATATACATGTTTTTAATAAATACCATGAAAGATAAATACAAGCAAATTTTGAATTTCATTATAAAATAAAATTATTTATGCTAAATATAAAAAATTAAATTTATAGTAAAAATTCTGTCTGCCATACCCTACTCAGATACCCAATAACTCCGACACAAGAATAACTTAGAATAATATGTTATTTTGGAAAGAGACTGAAATAATAATATAATATTCAACCAAGAGATTTTATAATCATTCAAAAATATTCAAGTATCAATAATTTTAACAGACATATTAATAAAGAGTTTTCTAATTAATTGTTAAATCATTTCTTAGAAAAAAGATTTCCCTTCATATTTTCAAATATTTTAGACTTATTGGTCAGAATGTATTTATGAAATATGTTAAATTATCAAGTTATCTCTTGAACAAATATCTCGGCCAATATTGAAAACTTATTAAAAAATATATTTATAACAATAATTCAATTATAAAAATGAAATCCATTCATTATATTATAATTTATTATGAATACTATCGATGTTTTCTATTGCTTCAATTAATAATAGAATGAATGTGTAAAAGAACATTTATTAAAAGCAAATATCAAAATATATTTAAAAAATTGACACTTTTTGATCAAAATGTGCAACAGAGTATAATAAAAATGAAGAAATAGCTGAACAAAAAAAAATATTCATTTTAATAAAATGAAGATATTTAATTATATTCTCCACAGCTGAATTAATTGAAATCTAAAAAATTGCATTCAAAATATATTAAAATCGGTTTTTCTTGTATTTATAAATTTATTTCTGGATTTCAATAAAATGTTAAAATGACGTAAATGGAAAATGAATTCCCCAGAAATAAACATAAGAAAATGTATAATTTATGCATTATTGCTCTTATTTAATGTACCAAACTATACTATTATTTATCAAACTCGTATTGTTTATTCTGCTTCATAGTGTAGAGTTTTCAATTATAATTGTTGCTATAAATTTGAAACAGATATGTTTGTTTTGTTTTATTTCTTACACACAAGTAATAAATAATTTGAATTATAGGAATTTCCATAATCATTGCCATACATAGATAAATAAAACTATCACACAGCATATTATAATCATCAGGTGATTTCTTTTGATTGCCTGCCATAAGTTTCAAATGTAAGTTTATTTACGATTTTTTATGCTTTTTTTACAGTGCATCAAAAAATTACCATGAATAAATATTTTCTAGTCTGCTTTTTGTTATAATTGTATGACCTGTCAACAGCATTTAAGTGATTCCCTATTATATAGTTCTATATAATTTATTTAGATGTATTGCTTATTTATTGAATTTAGATATGCGGGTGGTGTTTTTCTTCCTCTGAGATTTTTAGCAAAAATGATTATTTTTGAATAGTGATATGCAGATAGAAGTTCAAAATATTTATAGCTCTAAACAACAGCAAGTGTTTTAATATATAATACATGAAATTATCCTCCACAAATCAGTAATTATCATAAATCAAATTGTGTAACGAATACATCAAGATGGCTTTTCGATATTAAACCGATAAAAATTTATATTTTATGTTAATAATGTGAAGTAAATCAGAATAAGCTGTACTGAGGGATATTTATAGATTAGAAAGATCTGTACGCCCCCTCATGGATATAACTGGGAATAATTTACTTAAATTCAAAACATTTGAAAGAAAATCAGTAAAACTTTCAAACCAAATATTTTAATGGATAACATTTATCTCAAATCATGAGTATTTTTATAAAAACAATTGCTTATAACTACAATTATCTATAGAAACTGCAAGGGCAACAGAAATTGTAAGTATTAGTAACTTCCTACCAAATTTTAAAAATTAATTTTACAGTACCTAATATAGCAATAGGTGTAATGATATTTTTACGGTATAAATTTAGTGTTACGACAACTAAATTAAATTACTAATATTTAGTTCATATATATTAAAAGTTTAGTTTTTCTTTTAAATGATGCAAAATATTCAAATTTATTAGAAATAAAAACATGTTCCTTAAATTTTTTAATTTTTTACTCTATTTAAATATCATTTTTTAATTGAAAGTAATAATTCTTTTTTTTTTTAAATTCTGAAATAAACCTAAATTATGTAGGTAATTAATATTATAAAAATATTATAAGAATACTAATTTTAACTGTTCTTTGTTACATTTATAAGTAGAGTTCCAGGTTTATATTCAGCTTCTTGTTGAAAAATGTATCTAAAATTGATTTACTATTTTTTATCATTATAAATAATTAAACTTCCTGGATTACAAATAATGCAACTAGTTATTCTAAAAAGAATTAACCAAATAAATTTTAACATATATCCTATAATGAAGTTATCAAATTCACACTGAAATTACTTATAGGCAATCAAATTCAATAAAGTTGGAAAAATTAATATGCAAAATAAAGCTAAATTCAATTAAATTGAAAAATATATTTAGAGAATAAGATGAAAATATCTAATAAAAAACTTTTATGAACAACTTTTCATAGCATATTATCAAATGCCTAATATTTGTCAGAAGACATTTACTTGATTACTGCATACTTCTGGACCACCTTATAAATACTACACCATACTCATGCGTCATAGTGTAATAATAGTTTCTTATTCTCCAAACGTAGCAGATATTTGATGATATTAAATAAAAACATTTGAGATCAAGGATTCAAACCAAACCATTGCTGAACCCATATTGTTTGGCAATGGTTTAGTTTAAATTCTTCCTCTCAAATGAATATAATCGTAATGCTAGTATTTAAAAGCAACGAAATTATATACCATGATCTAACACCTGAAAATCTTTCCATTGAATGTACATTATCTTCATGGAAATAATTTATTTTCACCTATCTTGCCAATTACCTCACTGTGGAGGAAAATCTTTCAGGTAGTCAAAATAGTGATATTTAAACAACTTTAAATTCTTTTCAGCTATCTTGTTAAGTAATGATTTGTTTTGATTATTTTTAAATGAATTTGATCTTATTAAAAATATTCAATTAATATAAAATAATATTATATTACTATTATCTGACACCAAACAATATTTCATTGAATATGAAATTGAAAACAGGAATTATTTATTGTGTTCCTAATCTTGATCATTAAATTACTATGTATAAAATCTCTTACCAGCAGTCAAAATATGGATATTTAAATAAGAGTGAATTATATCGCACCTATTTTTAATATTATACATTGTTCATAACCTGATATAGAATTCATGTGTTACATTGTAAATTTTAAGCTGTAAACCTCGGTAATGATTAATAATTGCATTAACTTTAAAAAATTAAAAAAGGAATTTTTTGTTCATTCCGCCAACTATAAATAAGAATTAGTAAACAAAATAAAAAGGAAAAATAATATAATTTAAATAGGTTTGAAAATATCTTGAAATAATTGCCAATACAGATATTTTTCTTTAAGGGTGTTTCTTTTGAAAAATTTTATAAAATCTTACAAATAAATACAATAGTCTTTATTAGGAAAATATTGTTAAATACATATCATTATAAGTAAAATAAAGAAAATTCGCGAAAATACAGCATTTTAATAATGTGTTGGATATATAACATGCTTAAAGCTTCTTTTACAATAAAAAATGATATAAATTTCACACAAAACATGAAAAATAGGCTTTATGTCGCGGGTTCTACAATGAATAACACCTGTACATAACATAAACACAAAAATAATATATCATCATCGAGCAACATAATATTTCACTTTACAACGCAATAGAAAGCAGAGTTTTGTAGAAAAACACTTCCAATTTTTTTTTGTCGAAGTTGACATTAAATGCGCTATTGATGAATTTCTAATAGCATGTGGCATTCGAAAAATAGTGAAACTGCTTTCAACAAAATTGAGTTAAAACAGTATTATGTCAAATATGCTTTATTGCAATTGAATTGAATGTATTGTGCCCAATTAGATTGAATAGAGTGGAAAGGTGAACAAAAACATCAGAATCATGGCAAAGAAGCCACATTTTGTCAAAGTTTATGTATCTACGAATCCAAAGCCATATCATTTAAGAATTTTATTCTATAGCTATATGTTGTCCCCAGTATTTGTTGGTACTGATTTAATGATCACATTCGTTATCTAAAAATTAGTTCATTGATAAAATAAGAATTTGTATTTTTAATACTGTCAGTTACCTTACACTCAGGAAAAACTCCAAAAATTAACTGTTTAATATTATTTCTGAAGGTTTTAATTCTGTGTCTAATTTTTGGAGGCCTATGAATTTTTAAACAGAGTAAAAGCCGCGCAAAGCTTCAGGTTTAGCATGCAGCTATGACGTTTGTTAGTAAAAGCAATTCAGTGTACTAGTTAGTAAAAATAACATTTAGTTTTGGGTTATATAACTTTCGATCAAGTATTATTCTACCATGCTTGTCTAAGAAATGATTCTCGTAGTATTTCAAATTTTCTTGAAATTGCATGAATTCGAATTTCTAATATCAATTATCAGCAATGTTAAAACAGCAAATGTATGTTTCAAATGACAAAAAACCCAGTGTTATTAAATATATGTTATAATGTATCAAATGCTTTTACATATTTTTAATGCAAAATAGAGAATAAGATTTAAATTTTTAGATAAATTTAAAATAGAATGCGCAAAAATACTCCCTGTTGCCAAGTAAAGGAGTTATTGGAATGGGTATTTAGTAACAATAACTGCATAATTTTACAAATATTGTGTTTATAGAAGTAAAATAGAAGTATCGATGAGAAGATTGCTTAAGTCATCATTTCATACGTGTTGAAGAAAACCTCTCTCTCGCTTCTGAAGATAGCAATGCTTGATCAAACTAATTTGTTATTATTAGTTTGATCAAGCATTGAAATGTAATTTAATCGCATTATAAATTTTTACCACAAGAAATATTCGATTCTTTTTGTATCATTTGAAAAAGTTTTTTGTAGAAAATTATGTTGCTTTTTTAGTAAAAGTATAGGGTGCTAAAGCATTCACATTTTCGACCGTGTCACTTAATCATCATTCTAAATTACAAGGTATTATCACGTTCTGATAATTTAATCCGTAAGATAAGTAATTCAAATTTTAGTGGAATTTTGATATATAAAGTTATATAATATTGTTTAGGGTAACAAAAAATTTGAAAATTAGTAAATTAATGTATTTTTAAAGAAGAGATATAATCAAGTAATAAGCGTTGAAACAAATATTATATAAATTTCTTCAATTTCGTAATTAAAAAATATATTTTTTCATATTCGTGTAAAGATGTTAATAACATTTGCATATCGTACACAAGGAACTTTTTATCGTGTAAGAAAAATATATGTACAAAGCGGTAAACTATAGTAATTATTTGAGTAATGCAAAATAGATTGAGGAGTTCAAAAATATGAAAAAAATCTGCAGAAATATAAAGCATAGTGTTTTAAAATTAGTTAGAAAATTCATAGATCATGATGCATGAACTTTGAAAAAATCTGGTTTCTGTTCTATGATTCTTAGGTTTTTGCTCGTCCTTTCACCTTCGTCAAACTAACAGACCTCAACCCATTCAATTCAACCATAATAACAAATTTTCGACATAATGCTCAAGTAGGTCTCAAATATGTAGGAAGCAGTTTCACTATTTTTCGAATACCACACGTTGTTAGAAATTCGTCAGTAGCACCTTTAATGTCATTTTTGACAAAAAATATACAGACTACTTACACAAAGTATACGGCGTCAACCGAGAACCGCAACCATTTCCTGTCTACCAGACCAGATCACGTCAATCGAAAGTTACTCGGGCGTAACTTTCGATTGACGAGATCTGGCATTTCGTTTATATTAAATATATCACAATACTACGGTGGAGCTTGTAAGCCAACAATGGTTTACGCAGTAGAGAACTGCATTACAGTTCAGTTTCTAGTGTTGAGCTTATTTATTATAATATTGAATTTAACATAATTCTTAAAATATTAGAAATAACGAAAAAAAAATAATTAAATTATCTAACAAGTAGAAGCAAATGTGAATAAATAAAACAAATGGAAATAATAGGACAAATTATGATGGGTGTTTGATTAAAAGAAACTACTCCTTAAATGTTTGTATGGATTGAGCTACTATTCAGAAATGTGTTTGATGGTAAACCAGCTTTTTCCACCAGTTATTTAATTATTAGGTAGTGAGTTTAAATCCTAAATTAACTTAAGATCCATTGTGTTTACTAAGGGTAACAAGAGCACGTTTAGTATGTCGTGGTAGCAAAGTCTTCCTAATGAAACGATACTACTGCGTATGTCTAGGCAAATATTGGAGATTCTTCTGTTTAGTTACTTTTCTTATTTTAAATTACAAAGACTCCCTCTCAAAATTCTCTAACTAAATGGCAAAGGCAAACTCTTGGCTGGTTACAGGTGTTACGCAGATGCATATATGTCACATTCTAGCTGAGAGGCATGAGCATATTTAGACATACAGGAATTATCTCAACATCGCAATTATTAATTTTTTCAAACAAGTTCAATCATTTCATATCAGCTTTTTCAAAGATTTGTGCAAAAGCAATAACATTTAATTTAGGAATGGCCTCTAATATTGTGGAAATATTTTTTTTTCACACATAATCTCTAGAATATTGGTTGCAGGCAAATAACTGAGAGCCTAAAAAATGATCTTAGTACCATTACCTTCCATGTGAAAGGTACCTTTGGAGGCGAGCTTTCATCTCTAATCAATATTTCGTACACTATCAAGATTTAAATTTCACAAAGCCTCTTTAGTAACGCTAATGAATGATCACATGCATATTGTTATCATTTCAAACACTTTTAGATATGATTGATTTTACAAAAAAAGTCTAATCATCAAAAAACAACACAATGGCTATTTTGAGGTTTCGTCAAGAATTTCCCTATTTGAGTCAATCCTGTTTATTTTGTGTGAGAACAATTGACTCTTCGAGTATCTTATAAAGAGTTATAAATTTAAAATAATAAATCAATAAGGTATTTTAAATTCAAATAATGCAAATCTCGCCTAAAAAGTATAAAAATGATTCTTAATATTTAATATTGCATAGCATATCAAGTTTATATCATATCTTTCACTATATCACAAATGATCTACCACATAAAGTTTATAATCAGATTATCATATAATACAAATTATCCCGTGTTTATACTCGTTAAAATGTGAGGCATTGTTGGTAATAATTTTTCAGCATATTATGCTTCTCCATTTTATTTACAAAATAGTGTTAAGAATATATGAGATAAAAATTGGTTTATTTGATTGCCGATATGAACTTCTTTTTTTATATAGATAAAAAATAAATCAGGAAAGGAAAATAAATAATGCGGTTGCAATAAAAAATATTTGCATTCAATATATGCATTCAACATTCACGTGTACAAATTACTATTAATACATGTAATTAAGGCCTAATGTAATTAAGGCTAAAATATTTTATTTCTTTTGAATTAGTAAATTTGTATGATCATTTTATTAAGATATACATTATTTTTCAGGAAAGGTGACACCTTCAAATTTCGAGGATCATTAATTCATTTGCTTATTAGTTTTATTTAAAAAAGCATGTTATTTTAATGAAGAAAGAACTCCAAAAACTCTAACACAGAAAAAGAATAAGAAAATCATTACAAGAAATGACTGATTTTATTGTGCAGCAAAGTGAGAGATAAGAAATTATTGTCAATTTTTGTAAAACTATTTTTGAGAAAATATGAAAAAGCAATCATCTGTTTACGCAGTTTTTCAAATCAGACAAGCCAAAACTAAAATCAAGAAAACAAGTTGGTTTTTGTTTTTAATATTAGTTATTATTGGCTGCAGTTATCAGATTTCTAAATATTTACAAGCGTACTTAAGGTACCCAATAGCAATATCCTTACAAGAAGAAAGCAATGAGTTTTTGGATTTCCCAGCCATCACAATCTGCAATATCAACCGAATGAAAGACGAATTTTATGCCTGCTCAAATTATGATATATTAGAACAAGGCTGTAGTCTTGGTGGTGTAGGCCCAGATCCGAGGAAGGTTGTAACAGGTATGAAACTTACGGAAAGGCGATACGCTTTATCCTGTTCAGACTTGCGTAAGGACATTTTGAATGAAAATAGAATATTGTTCGTTAATTTCCTAAAAAAATATGGAGTGATGGATTCCATAAATCGGTATGTAGTTGGCCATTTCTCGCGGAAACTAATTGAGTTCTGCTCTTTTAATGGACATGAGTGTACATTCAGTAATTTTACTCTTTATCAAAGTTTAAAGTATGGAAACTGTTACACGTTCAATAAATTAACACAAGGTGTACTTAGAACTTCATCTGTCGGTTATAATAGTGGTTTGGAACTAGGTCTGGATTTGGAACTCGATCAGTACATTCGAGAAACACCTAGCATAGGTGTTCGTGTTCTTATACACGATCCTGCAGAAATTCCAAATCCAGATGACAATGGAATAAACATCAGCCCAGGATATGAAACTTCCATTGCATTGAAACAAGTAATCATGCATCGTTTGCCAGCACCTTACCGAGACCAATGCAGAGACTACAGATCAAGCAGCACTGAAAAAAATGAAGATGATTGCCTTAAAAACTGTCTTCAGAAGCGAAACTACGAAGTATGCGGCTGCATAGATCCCACACTTCCATTTAAATTTGAACGTAAGAAGTGTAATATATTTTACGAAAAGCATGTTTGTTGTCTGGATCAAGTTCAGGATCAAATTGCTGTGGAAAATTCTCTGTGCGATTGTCGAATAGCTTGCTTTACGAAATATTATGATCAACAAATATCGAAAGCAGTTTTTCCTTCAAAAAATTCCAATTTAATATATTCACGCCAAAATGTGACGCACTTACGAAAAAACTCCATGTGGCTGAAAATATTTTTCTCAAGTTTGATTTCAAGAGAATACAAACAAGTACCCGTATTTGACACAAGTGAGATATTTAGCAATCTTGGTGGTCAGCTAAGTTTATGGATTGGAATGTCGTTATTTGCTTTTTTTGAGCTAACAGAAATATTAGTTAATTTATGTCTTCAAAATCTTTTCAGAAGGATAGCAAGGAATGATTTTATTATATTGCTGGTATTTTAACTTGGCACCTCATATCAAAATATAAATCACGCAAAATATTAAAATCGATGAAGTGAAATATCCTTTTCACTGCAATTACTATAATTTGTTACTTTTTATAAAAATGATTATTAGATTAAAATCAACCACATCAATAATTCAAGAGGGCGATAAATTAAAATTAATGAATATTTTATAGTGACTATTATTACGCTATTACTGTTATTGTCAATCGCTGAATATTAAACTCATGCAAAACCGGATATTTGCATTCTTAATGAAAACTTTCAAATTTTTCTTTATTTTAGCACACTGGTAAATTTAGAAATATTTGTGAAATAATTTTAAATAGTGAAGAATTTCTTTTATATTTATGTTAAAGGTGAATTAGTGTATTTATACTTAGATCTGTGAATAAAAAAGTGCATAAATAATCAAATGAGAGAGAACTGCTTTGGATCCTTGAAAGAATATTTCGTTTTATTTACTGAAATTGAACGTTCTAGCTATCAAGTAATAGGATACTTCATCTCTAAATTAAACAAAATTCATATTAGCACCACACTCAGGGATAAAGATAAAGATAATGATTTTATTTTATTAATATATATTTTTCTTAATAAAAATTCTTATAAAACATTAAGTTTAAATGGTATTATTTATGGATAACATGCAAGCCAAATAAAATTTCATTTGCTTCAATTTTTATTTTTTATTTAATAGTTACTTCTTTCCTGTGATGACTTATTATGATTGATTACAAGCAAGATTTACAGTTTAAATTTGATTTCATCCACTTTTCCATCCACGTATTTTAATTTAGATTCAATTAAAAAATATTCACTTTCTTAGTTAAAATAAGAAAAATTATTTATGCATTATAAAATTGAATAAATTTATTTCATTTTAATGTATTTCAGGTATAGAACTAATTAACAGCTTTTTATAAAATATTTCATTTAATAATAAAATAATTCAGTAATATAGAATTTTTATTCATTTGGTATTTTCTTTTAGAATAAATTATTCTTATCTAAGTAAAATATGTAATTAAAGTAGCTTAAATTACAACTATTAAAATATGTTATAAATTTTAAAAATGTTCCAGCATTAATATGCTCCTAATTGCCGTGAAGTTGGTATACGATATGAGTTAAAATTTAGTTCTAAATAATTAAAATAGAAAAACATATCATTAATGTAACATGCGTAAGGACTCAGTTTTTCAATTACTGATGGAGAATTTAATAAATTATTCTTATAACTAAATATCTTTTTACAAATTAACTGTTTGAAATTACTCTAATCATGAAAATACCTGATGACAGCAATATGGAATGATTAACAAAAAAACATCATGTCTCAACAAATGAAATAAAAATCAGTTATTTTTATTTCCTTGTTTGAAAAATTAAGGCTACTTATAAACTGAGAAAATAATATGAATTTTCGTCTTACTTAAATATTAACAGAACTCTAATTTTTACGATCCATTTCAGAAGATTTGGTATAAAATGCAAAGGAATGCTTGGAAAATGGTTGGGAGATGTGACTTCATCATAATACAAAATGTGAATGGATTGAAGTATTCTACTTTTTCAGTGATTTTTCTCCAAATTTTCAACCAAATCTGCATCAGTTATAATTAACAATTTTTTTTTAAAATTAAACTGTTGTATTTTTTAATTTTATTCAATAGTTGCTTACAGCTTTTATAAATAACAATTATACATATAACTAACATTTAAAATGATGTGTTTTATACTAGCTTAACCATTTTTAATGATTTGTCATAAAATACACACTCCATGATTTTCTCAGAAAACACTTTCTTAAGTTTTTTAATACTTACCATAAAATTTTTCAATACTTATTCAAATTCTCAGTGCAATTTAAATATTGGGTTGTTCGGAAAGTTATTTCGTTTCATATGAAAATAAAAAACATATAGCGAATAAATATCTTATTGAATTGTATATTGTCAATTCTAGTCCAATACCTTTTACCATCTTTCTGGTCGTAGCATGATTTCATAATCATAAAATGGCTTCTTTTCACTAGCAAAAAACTAATTCAGATAGGAAAAACGAAATGACTTTCTGAACAACCCAATAGTTCTTTAAATGTTAACTTGTTAAGAAAGATTCAAGAGAACCATTTGATGCTCTCCTAACTTTTTGAGTCATCGTAAAATATTTGTCAAGATTCATATATTATTCTAAAATAAATAGTAAAAAATGAGTGAAAAATATCTTAATATAAAGGTATAAAAAGTTACTTTTATTACATTTTAAATGCACCTTAAATTGTTATAATTATTTTGTTTGTGTAGGTACGAAATATATATTTTTTCATAAATCATTATAATCACCAAGAATTCAAATTTTGTAAATGATTTTATTAAGTATTTTCAGCCATCTTTTCATGTTTATAAGTATTATGAAAATCTGGTAGTAATTTGTTGCAAAATCTTCATTTTATAACACCT
>JAPDSC010136143.1:52891-69407 GCA_026290005.1 Latrodectus geometricus | reverse complement strand
TATGTATGTATGTATGTATGTATGTATGTATGTATGTATGTATGTATATGCCTATTATCGTTTCGTATTTTAAATATATTCTAGACGTATGAAATAGTGAAAAATGTTTTACTGCCTTGCTTGTTAAAGATATTTATTTTTCAAAACTTAAACAATTGAAAAATGCCATGATGGTCTTACAAACCATGTTTATGTAACAATTCAAACAAAGGTGATGGAAAATCGTAACATCAAAGAAACATACTTGGATTTAATCAAATAATTCAATTTTATACATAAAAGAGTTTACTTTCGTTTGATTCATTTCGTTACATGATAACTGTTTTTAAGGCCTTAGCATTTATTACTCATTTTTACGTATATGAGACAAGCTTCATACAAAGGAATTTATATTGATTGCAGCATGAAGATGTAAAGTACGATGTTGTTGTATTTAAAAATATACTTTTTAACAGAATAAAGAGTTGTGACAATGCATATTCAGTTTTTCGCCTTCATTATTATCCTGTAATAAAGAATAAATCTGTGTTTTTGTACGTTTTAGTATTACTGTTTTTTAACTTTGTTATTCATCTCTCTCTCTTTATATTTAACTTTAATTTTCTTTAAAATTAATGAAGTCTTGAAAATTGAATAAAATTAATGACATTACTTTTCTTTTTAAACTCGTAACATTCTGATAATTTTTTTTTTTTGAGTTTTAAGTAAATAAATATATAAAACATTATTATTTAAATATATTTATTATTTAATTATGTTTTTTTATTTATTTTTGATATGTAATTCCGACTAAAATTTCCTCGCATCAAAATAATAATAGGAAATATTTTTTACCTATGATTCTAGTAAATTTAAATTAAAAAAGTAATAATATTTTTCTTATAATAATATTTTTTTTTATTAATTGAAACTCTGCTTTAATAATCTTTGAAATAAATGTATTTTTAAACATGCTTAAAGAGCAGATTTTCAATTAAACTTTTAATGTGTGTGTGTTTACTTTGCAAAATATTAATATAATAAATTGATAAAAAGAAATTGAATGTAAAGCTTTCAATTTGTGGCTTAGTAGATAAAGACCTTAGTAGCAAGTTACCTTGAATAATTTTTTTATTGCTAGCATAAATGTTAACGGATTCAAACTGATGCATATAATCGTAGAAATGTATATCTGTGGTCAAAAACAAATCATCATGAAAGTTGTATTGTATTGTATTTAGATTTACAAATAAAAAATAAATATAATTAAAAGCATTAGTAATTCCCTTCATTCAATCTCATTTTTCATAGTGATTTTTCTTTATTTAATGTTTTAAATACTGACTTAATTTTTTTTCAGTTAAAAGAGACATCCTGTGTTTAAAACAGATACTACAGAAAATTAGCTACGTAGCATGTTTGATAAAATAATGAAATTCAAAACTGTCATTATCTATCTGAATAAAATACAAAATGTAATTTATAATACAAAATTTCATGATCATTTCATTGTGTAATTTAATGACGTTCAGGAGTAATTAAAATGTAACAAATTAAAATTGTGAATATATTATACTCTTCCAGATTTTCTGTTATTAAAATCCTACCAATAAAAATGGTTTTGATATTTTTAAACATATATTTTTAAACATATTTAAAGTTTTGAAAATTTATCTATTGGTGATTCCATGTTTACAAATTATTTCATATCTTTATTTAAAGTGAAAGCAACAATAAATTTGTCGCTCCGTAAATTCCAGGACAAAATTACTTACAGCCTATTAATTATAGATTTGATGATGCTAGAAAATCATCTTTATTGGCTCTGCTTGACTTATTTCATATTCAACACTTTGCTAAATTAATAAAATATATTATTTTTTTTTTTTTTTTTTTTCTTTCTTGTAAATGGATATTTTTCAGATATATTAAGGACTAGTGGTGAGCTGTTTTTTTAAAACATTATAAATTAGATATCAAATGCTCAACAAAATAAATAGCGCTTCTGCATCCTCTTAGCATGATGTATTAAAATGGTATTATTCAAAAGTTGTTCTCTTTGTTTTAACATCTATGTAAGAATCTTCTATTTAGGTATAACTACGTATATATATATATATATATATATATATATATATATACAACAGAGTTAAGTGCGTCTGACTACAGAACAACATATTTTACTGTCAGTAACATTTAATCAATTTTTTTCCGTAATATTGAATTACTTTTTCATTGCCTTTGCTTTGTCAGAAAGAAATACAACTTATGGACATCAGATAAAACCATTGATCGACCAATTTGTTTCATAATTTCAGCTTAAAAAAGAATATTTTCTTCTAATGCAAAAATTGTGTTTATTTTATAAATTTTCCACACAGTTTTTGTTACGTGTGATCTTGTTTCAAATTATCCTAATTAAGAAAAATGAATAAAAATATTTAAAAACTTTTATTTTCTTTTTTGAAATTGGCATGCATTCCTCTACAAAATACATTCCAATGAAATGGCAGTTTTATAAATCAGAATATATTACAGTTTGGTTACTGACATTTAATTGGTTCTTAAAAGAGGAATTATGTTTATCAAGTGCTAAATATTATATGACCCTTCAGCTCTCATCAATAATTATGTTTGTTCCTTAGGCTAAGAGAAACGTTTTATATTCGTTACATACGCAACTTTTAAATAAATAAATAATTAAATTTCCTTTATTTTAAAACATCAACATTTGTATTTCGAATAAAAATAATATATACTTTTAAATATACAAAAGTACTTAAAAATTTTCAAAAATGTCCACAATTTTGGTCACATTTATATACATATAAACGTGTTATCATATAAATAAAAATTGATCATTTTAAAAGAATTTATTTGATAAGAATATAAATGAGCAAACATTATTCAATATTTTTAATTAAATAAATTGCATTGAGCAAACATTAGGGAGGAAAATTTAATTTTACAATTTTTTTCTTAATTTACATTTTCAATATTATATTATTTCCAACTAAAATATTTTACGTTGCAAAAATAAAAAATTAAATAAATATTTGTAGAAAAAAATATCAATTTATCTTTCAATATATTTTATTGTTCTCTTTTATCAGACTAACCGACTTTTCTGATGAAATTGACCATTAAAATCATAGAACTTCAATAAAAATAACTATACTATTTATTTTTGAATAATAAGTATGCATATGGTAGAATTTTAAAGAAAGTTTTTAAAATTTTTTACAAAGGATTGCATTTTTAAAAATATCTGTTAAACTTTCCATCATACAGTATGTAATAGCTCGAGGATCGATTCATAATAGCAAATGATTTTGCTAAAGAAATGTTTTAACAACTATCATTTCATTCAATTTTATGAGCAGAAATTAAAACCAGCAATTACAAGAGGTAAAAAAAGATATTTAAATCTAGTCGAATGCACGATGTGTATGAAAAAGATTTCTGTATACAGATGGAAGATTACGCATGCTTTACTTGGCTCCTCTCGAGATTCTTCTCTAACTCACAATAAATTTTTCATGCCCAATGCACCGCAAAATTTCGAACAGCTTGAACAATCTTTTTTTGACTCAATGAACAATATATTCACAGAATGTTCACGTACCTTTATGCCACTTCTAATGATTCAAAAATAATTTAATCCGATTCTCGTCAGACCTGGCAAAATATTTCCAACTTGGACTAAATTAGTGGTGATGTGTTGGCAGTTACGTTGTAAAATTGTATAGAGTTAAAAAAAAAGTATAAAATATATAATATATTCTGCTTTTATTAAGCATTATTAATTTTACTGTGATGGACTTACTATGGTTTCTTAGCAGAAATACAATCTTGAAAGAGAAAGTTGCCTGTCCTGTAATACTATTATATCACTATTTGCTTAATGAGTTTACAATTATGATAAATACATTTTTATATTTTATCTAAATAGTTTGTATTTCATTACTAATGTTTTTGTTATATTTCTTTTCAGATATTTTTCCCTTGAATGTAAAAATTGAAAAAACAGTGAAAGGAAAGTAATGCTTTCAGGAATCATTTTTAACACTGAAAATGAAGAAATTTAAAATAACAAATAAACAGTCTAAATTAAATCTAATGACACGCTATCACGAGTGAAAGAAAAGCATAATAGTTCTCGAAAAAAATGCGTGGGGAGGAATAACGAAAGAAACTTAATTGCACATATATCTTTCCAAGTGTGTTCATTACTTCTCAGCTCAATTGTATGTTTTTCTTTTTAATTTTTAAGTTTTTGTACACTTGTTTATCTTTAACATACTTCGATTTTTTATCATTGTATTTCTAGAATTACTTAAGGACGAAAAGAAAAACAGGAAATTTTAAAATACTTATAATCCAAATCTTATGGTTCTATTTTGAATATTTTTAGAAAAATTTATATTAAGACAAAAGTAGAACACAAATTGTATGTAATATATTAAAAATATATTTATTTTGCTGATACCGTTTTTTGGAATAATATAAACAAGTACAGCGTAATAACTTTTAAGCTAATAGCTAATATCTCAAAAGTAAAAGTAATTGAAAATGTTAGGAGTACTTTAATATAGTTTGAACGCTGAAATATGATTAAAATCTTAATTTTTGCTTTGAATAAGTTAATTACTTTAATGAGAGTTTCCAAACATAGTTAATATAAAACAAAGGTTGAAAACTTTTTTACGATTGTATTATTTTTTACTTTTAATATGTTTAACTATTTTACATATTAAAGATTACAAAAGAAATTAGATTTCCACAAATTAAAATTTTTTCTCTAAACAAAAAAATTTTCTCCAAACATTTGTAACTTTTAATAAATTCCTAAATTTAGAATCAAATTTATACATTAAGTAGGATGTATTTAACAGTTAATGATAAAACAAAGAAGAAACTATATAATACAATATCAATAAGACAAAATCAAGAAAAACAATGTAATATAATATAAATAAGGAAAAAGCATACAGGCCACTTCTTCATCAGGAGGGGGATGGTCAGCTATGCAAAAATGACAAAGGTCATTTTTGCATGCTCACAAAGAAAGTCATTTTGCACAAAGAAAGACAAAGTTCTAAAAATATTCGTGTTTTTCTCCCAAGGAGTGTCTCTATAAGAAAAAAATACAACTATACCACAATTGAAATAAATTGAATCAAAGTAATGCATTGAAAAAAAAGGAAAACAATACATAGGCAAAACAATAAAATGAGAAAAATACACTACTGGATATTAAAATTGCTACATCAGGAAGAAATATAGATAACAAAATGATATTTATTGGACAAATATATTATACTAGAAATAACAAGTGATTAAATTTTCAAAAAATTTGGCTGGATAGATCCTGAGAAATCAGTACCCAGAACAAACACCTCTGGCAGTAATAACAGAAGCTATACGCCTGGGCATTGAGTCAAACAGATATTGGATAGCATGTACAGGTACAGATGCCCATGCAGCTTCAACACGATGCCACAGTTCATCAACCGTAGTGACTGGCGTTTGGTGACGAGCCAGTCGCTCGGCAACCATTGACCAGACTTTTTCTATTGGTGAAAGATCTGGAGAACATGCTGGCGAGGTCAACAGCTGAACATGTTCCGTATCAAGGAAGGTCCGTACAATAACGGGAACATGCGGTCGGGCATTATCCTGCTGAAAAGTAGGGTTTCGCAGGGCTCGAATAAAGGTTAGAGACACGGGTCGTAACACATTAGAAATGCAACGTGCTCTGTTCAAAGCACCGTCAATGCGAACAAGAGGTGACCGAAACGTGTACCCAATGGCACCCCATACCATCACGCCAGGTGATGGGCCAGTATGGCGATGACGAATGCACGCTACCAGTGTGCATTCACCACGATTCCACCAAACACGATGCGACCATTATGATGCTGTACACATAACCTGGGTTCATCTGAAAAGATGACGTCTCACCATTCCTGCGCCCAGGTTCGTCGTTTATCACACTATTGAAGGCGCTCTTGTCTATGACGCAGCGTCAAGGGAAGCAGCAGCCATGGTCGCCGAGCTGATAGTCCATGCTGCTGCAAACATCGTCGAACTGCTTCGTGCAGACACTTGTTGTCTTCCAAACGACCCCAATTCTTGACTCACGGCTCGTGACGTGGTTGCACGATCCATTACGGCCATGCGGAAAATATGTCTGTCTTCTCGGCTGCTAGTGATAGGTTGCCGTTGAGATCCCGCATGGCGTTCCGTATTACTGTCCTGAACCCATTGATTCCATATTCTGCTAATAGTCATTGGATCTCGACCGACGCGAGCAGCAATACTGCGATAAGATAAACCGCAATCCCGGTACTCTACAATTCGACCTTTATCAAAGTCAGAAACGTGCTTTTACGCATTTCTCTTTCTTACACGAGGCATCACAACAACTTTTCACCAGGCAACAACATTCAAATGCAATTTGTGTATGAGGAACCGGCTGAACAATTTCCTCATTTAAACACAATGTAGACGTCGCTACTGGCGCCTGCTTTTTCTGAATGGGCTGAAAAGCTAATCATTTGCATATCACAGCACCTTCTTCGTTTCGAATAAATTTCACGTATGTAGCATGTCGCCTTCTTGGTGTAGCAATTTTAATGACTAGTAGTGTATATCATATTCAGAAGAATATATATTAAATGCAGAAGAATATGGTTGGCAAAAGTAATATGAAAAAAATAAAAAAGATTTTTTGCAAGTTAAATCAAGAAGTTTAAGTAGTTTAAAATTTTAAAGTAGATTAAAAAAATCAAAGTATAACCAATGTGAAAGTTTCGGAATTCTTATAAGAACTTCAGTGCTTGGGTGGTTCTTCTGCAGTTATGAAAACTAGGAAATCTTAAACCAAGAAATCTTAATTTTTAATATAAAAATAAATTATAATAATACATAATCTATTAAAATTATCACATTAGAAAAATTTAAAGACATTTAGAAAATTATTCTAAATAGTTTTGAATATCAAAATTTTTAAAGAAATTATATTTTGGAATATTTATTTTCATTTTCTTGGAAAGCTTTCTTAATAAGTTTGGATTAAAAAAAAAATATTTTTCCTTCAGTGTATTTACAAAACTTCAATTTTAAAACTTAAATAATATTTTGTAATTTCGATTCCTATTTGCAGGGTTTACGATCAACTTTTTCAGTATTGGTTCAGATAAAACTAGTCCTAGTGCTTAGAAAAACTTTAAGTGATTAAGCAAATAAATAAATCATTTCAAAGAAGCCACAGAGGTCAATTATGCTGTGTGATGGTTTTTATATCAGTTTTTTTTTCAATTAAACTAAATAATAAATATTTTCTGATTTTTTTTCTTTAGTATTATACAAAACCTAAAAAATGTACAAACAAGTACTTTTTTATTTATAATACTACAATGTTATTTTTATAAATGTTTTTTTTAAATGTCCACAAAATTCGATTGTAATAGATTTTATTCTAAATAGAAAGTTACTTGCATATTTTATAAATACAAATAAAAATAGAAAACGACAAATAAAATAGTAATAAATTCTCTTCTATCTTAATCTTAATAAAAATGTTTAATATAAATTTAGTTTTATTGGATATGAGACAAATCTATATATTTATCAACATGACATTGCAATTCTAGAGATCTATCTTAAAGTTCTAAACTTTAAGGTAGATTTAATATGTTAAACATGTAGCCTTTAAAATGTTAAACATGATATAATAAATTAAATAGTTTGGAGACAATAAATTACAAAAATTAATTAGGTTAGAATGTAATTCACCCAGAAATATTTTATTGAAATCTGTAAGACATTAATTAAGTAAAGAAGTTTAGTTTTGAAATATAAGAATAATATTTTCATGTCTCAGAAATTCAACATCAGTTCTAATTCATTCAAAAATATCAAAATATCATTCCTCAAACAGAGCTATTTTAGTGTAAAATACTTTGATTAATTTTTGCATAAAAAATAAAACATTACATAGATGATTTTCCAGTTTACATGACTAGTTATTCAGAAATAACTTTATTGAATATATTATCGAAATATCAATGGAACATTCCAAATTTAAATATCAAAACTGCATTGAAAAAATATAGGTATACGTTACAATTTGTAAATGTCAGTACAAATTGTAACGTATTTACAATCTCAAATACTCAAATAAAATTAAATCTCAAATACATAGTATTAGAGAACAATTTTTCAGTTTATTCTTTAAATAATTTTCATTAACATTATAGTTGTTTAGGAGTGTTCTAATTATTGTAGATGAAAGTGTTAAAAAGAACAGTACTAAACTAAAAAATTCAACAAGTGATTGCTTTAAATTATTGATGATGTTTATTACATTGATGACTATAGTTTTTCCAAGAAATAAATAGTTATGCATTTTATACAATGCAAGAAATGAACTACAATTATTCTTCAAAAAGAAACAATCTAAAACCTGCGAAAGTTAAACAAAATATGTTAATTCAAGTTACTATTTCATTAAGATGATAGATTTCATTGAAAATATGTAAATGAGATAAATGTAAAAATTAAATTTCTATTGAAGAAAACTTAAGATACTTTCATGAAATGCATAAATTATTATCGTTTTTACTTTATTATTCACATTACACTCTGATTGTAAAATTCCATTTCAAAGTTAGAAATAACAATAACAAACCTATGACAATTAATAAAAAAATAAATACATTGGTTTAAAATTTCCAATGGCCTGCATTACTTTTTAATTGCGTATGAGGAATGTATAAATTAGAATTTAATCATTCCCGTATGTAGATAAATGCAACAATCACATAACACATTATAGTTATCAGACTATTTCATTTGATTGCGTGTCATCTAGTTTTATACGTAAGTTAGCTTATGAGTTTTTAATTGAATTTGCTTTTTTGGAATCTCTTCATCATTGTTATTATGGACAAATATATTGTTTTCTAGTCCACTTATGTTTCCATAAATCTATATTTCTAATATACTTATGCAACAGTATTTAAATAATCTCATATTGTCCTCTGTATTTATTTAACTAAGTCATTTAATCCGTTTAAATGTATTTGCAATTATGGTACTGTTTTTCATTTTTCCGAAACTTTAGGCATAATATGATAATTTTAACAACTGATACAAAAAATCTAAGTTTTCAAAATATTTATTTTATTTAGTAAAATCATTTAGTCATATCATTTTCCATATTATTATTTTTTAAAAAAAAAACTTTTTCTGCAGATAAGTAATTATCAAGAGGCAAATGGAACATCAAAATCGTTTTCCGATATTAAAATGAAGGTAATTATTTTTGCTTAATAATATAAGTCCAATCGAAATAAATTGTATTCGGTGATATTTATCGATTAAAAAGATTTGTACTGCCCAAATGGAAATTAGTGATGACAGTTGATTTATATATATTCGGGAATATATTTGGAAGGAAATTTTAAATAACCGTAAAATCCAAATATTTTAAAACAAAACAAAACACTTTATGAGTCACTTAAAAGAAACTAAGAAATATACGCAAATGTAAATGTCTTTGGTAAAACCAGAAAAATCCTGTAAGTGTTATTTCCTATATATATACTTACTGTCACATAAAATTTTTCAGTACCTAAATTATAGTATAAATGGATTTATATTTGCTATATAATATGGCTATGCATTCTAACTATGCCAGTAATTGACTCAACAAAACTAATTGATAAGTATGCATCTCATTGAAACTTTTATAACTTTCTATTAAATGATTAAATGAATTCAAATTTATGATATATTAAACTATATAGTTTTCTAGAAATTTGAAAATTCTGCCCTTTATATTGAGAGATATTTCCTCATATGAAGCAATCAAATTCGTCAATGCTTTCATTGTTACTTAGATTTAATTTTATACAAAATATTTAGTACACAACTGCAAATATTTTGGAAACAGAACATTAATTTTAACGTTGATTGGAGAATTAATAAACATTCAAAAATATTCAAGTATCAATACTTCCAAGAGAAATATTAATAAAAAGTGTTCCAATCATTTGTTATATCTTTTCATAGAAATATTGTATTTTTAAATATTTTTGTCTTATTGGTTAGAAAGTCTTTTTTAAGTGAAATGCATTTAAATTATCATGTTATCTATGGAACAAATAATCATGTCAATATTGAAAATTTATTAAAAATATTTATTTAACAATAATTCAATGATAAAAGTGAAGTTTATTCTTTATACTATTATTTTCTAATATAATAAATGCTATCGATACTATAAATATATACTACAAATACTATATATACTGTAAATACTCTATTAATATACTATAAATACTAATCTTTAAATGCTGTAGATATTTTCTATTGTTTCAATTAATAATAGAATGATTGTGTACAAGAAAAATATTTAATAAATTCAAATATTAAAATATATTTAAAAATAGATACTTTTAGCTCAAAAATTGCGACTGAGTTTAATGAAAATGAAAACAAAATTGAACGAAAAAAATAAATATTTATGATGATAAAACGAAGAAATTTATTTATTCTCCACAGCTGAATTAATTAAAACCTGAAAAATGGCATACAAAATACATCAACATCGGTTTTTATTGTATTTATGAATTTATTTCTGGATTTCAATAAAATGGTTAAAATGACGTAAATGGAAAATGAATTTCCCCAGAAGTAGACATAAGAAAATGTATAAATTATGATTATTTCTCTTATTTAATGTACCAAACTGTACTATTATTTATCAAACTGTCATTTTTCATTCTGTTTCATAGTGTAGAGTTCTCAATTATAATTGTTGCTATAAACTTGAAACACATACGTTGGCTTTGTTTCATTTCTTACACACAATTATAATTCTTCAAAGAAACAAAAAAAAATTCTAATTATTTGAATTTCTATAATTATTTCCACATATATTATATAAATAAATATATTATCTAAATAAACTAACACACACAGCATACTATATATTATCAAGTGATTTCTTTTGATTGTTTGCCATAAATTTCAAATATAAGTTTATTTACGAGTTTTTATGCTTTTTTACAATGCTTTATAAAACTACCATGAATAAATATTTTTTAGTCTGCTTTTTGTTATGCATCTACATAATAATTATACCAATGGCATTCACATAATTCCTTATTATATAGATCTCTTTAATTTATTTAAATGTATTTAGAAATGTAGGTTTCTTTTCTTTTTTTCTTTTTTACCTCAGATTTTAAGCAAAAATGATAATTTTTAAATAGTGATATACAGATACAAGTTCAAAATATTTATAGATCTTAACAATAGCAAGTGCTTTGATAATACATAAAATCTTCCTCCATAAATCAGTAATTATCTTAAGTGAAATAGCGTAATGTATATATCAAGGTGGTTTTTCAATATTAAACAGATAGAATATTATTTTTTTTGTTAATAATATAAAGTAAATCAGAATAATCTGCACTGAGGGATATTTATTGATTAGAAAGATCTGTACGCCTCAACTTGGATATTACTGAGAATAATTTATTTGAATTAAAAATACTCGTGGAGAATATTTGAAATAAAATCAGTGAAGCTTTCAAACCGAATATTTTAATGGATAAAATTTATCTCAAGTCATGAGCATTTTTAAAAAACAATTGTTTAACACAATAACTAAAATTATCTATAAAAACAGCAAGGGCAATAGAGGTTCTAAGTATTAAAAAATTTGTACCAAATTTTAAAAATTAATTTTGCAGTACCTATTAATAAATAGATATAATTATATTTTTACAGTATAGGCTTGTTTGTTTTTTTATTGTTACGACAACTAAATTGAATTACTAATATTTAGTTCGTATATAGTAAACTTTCAGTTTTACTTTTAAATGATGCCAAATATTAAAAATTATTAGAAATAAAACACTTTTTTTTCATAAAAATTGAATTTTTTACTCCAAATATAATAAATAATATTTTTAATTGACAGTAATCAAATTCTTTTTTTCTGATTCTAAAAAAAAACCTAAAATATGCTGGTAATTTATATTTTAAAAATACCAATTTTTTTTTTTTTTTTTTTTTTTTAACTATTTGTTGTTTTTTTTATTAGTCAAGTTCCTGGTTTACATTCAGCTTCTTGTTTAAAAACGTATCTAAAATTGATATATAATTTTTTTATCATTATAAATAATTAAACTTCTTGGATTACAAATAATTCAACTAGTTGTTTTAAGAAGATATAATAAAAATAAATTTTAATAATATATTCTTTAATGAAGATATCAAGTTAACACTGAAGTTTCTCTTAAACAATCATACTCAATAAATCTGGAAAAATTACGATGCAAAATAAAGCTAAATTCTATTAAAAGAATATACTATTATAATTTGACACCAAACAATTTTTCATTGAATATGAAATTGAAAATCAAAATTATTTATTGTGTTCATAATCTCACTCTTTACATTACTATGTATAAAACTTCTTCCGGTAGTCAAAATATGGATATTTAAATAATAGTGAATTATCGTCACCTATTTATAATATTATGCATTGTTCATAACCTGATATAGAATTCAGGTGTCGCATTGTATATTTTAATCTGTAAAACTCAGTTATGATTAATAATTAGTTTAATTTTAAAAACTTTAAAAGGAATTTTTATTCATTCCGCCAGCTATAAATAAGAGTTAATATTCAAAATGAAGAAAAATATGATTTAAATAAGTTTAAGAATATCTATAAATAACTGCTTTTATAAATATTTTTCCTTAAATGTTATTCTTTTGAGAAAGTTTTATAAAATTCTAAAAGTATATCAATACAATAGTCTTTATTAGGACTTTATTGTTTAATATATCATTATGAATAAAATGAAGAATATTTACGAAAATACATCATTTTAATAAACTGTAGTGAACATAACATGGTTAATAATGATTTTAGATTACAAAGGGTTATAAGTTTCATATGAAACATGAAAGTTTGGCTTTAAGTCATGGATTTTACACTACATAACCCTCCTAAATAACAAATGAAAAAATAATATTTCATCATGGATCAACATAATATCCCACTACTCAACATATTTGGAAGCAGGCGATTGTAGATAAATTTTATTGTTTATACCATTAAAATGAATCGATCAATTCTATATAAATTTTTATTTAATTAAATTATCTTTCATTCAGCTTTATGTATTCACCGGGAATGGTTGAAAACAATTGGTTAATATATTTTTCATACACAGCCTTGAAAGACGTATATAGAATCTTCGAGGTAGAATAAGGAATTCTGTCGATTATAAAATGTCGAATTTGGTTAGCTTTATTTTACAATCATGGAAATCATCACTTTCAATACTTACCAGTATTTTTTTAAAAAGACTTCCTTGAAATTGGAAGAGCACTCAGATTTTAACATTAGTTATATGTTTTAATGATATGATCTATAACAAGCTGTTATGAATCTTTAATATGAAGTTGTAACACAGAACTTACGAATATTATTATCAATGAAAGATGTTTTCACGATATATAAGTTATTAAAGAAAAATGTTTTCCTGTCATACTCAGAGTATCATGAAAATGTTTTACAGCAATCATCATTAATCGCATTTTTTTAAACACATTTCTATAGTTAGAATTTAGACTAAATGTACAAAAAACTGTAAAAAAAAATTTGTTGAACATGATATAAAATGCACTACTGTCGAATTTCTAACAGCATGTGGTGTTCGAAAAATAGTGAAACTGCTTCAAACACATTTGAGACTTTTAGGTTGACAGTATAATGTTGAAAATGTATTAATACAACTGAATTGAATGTATTGAGCTCAATTAGTTTGAATAAGATGAAAAGACGAGCAAAAACCTAGGAATCAAAGAGCACAAACCAGATTTTTTTAAACTTCATGTATCATGATTATGTATCTACGAATCCAACCCCATCTCATTCTGTTGTGATATATTGTCCCCAGTATTAGTTGGTACTGATTTAAGGATCAAATTCATTATTTAAAAATTAGTTAGTTGGTAATGTAAAAATTTGAGATTACAATACCGTCAGTTACAATACATTCAGGAAAAAAAAATAATTCCAAAAATTAACTGTTTAAAATACTAAGTTATTTCTGAAAGTTTTTAGTATGTGTCAAGTTTTTTGAGGATTTTGAATTTTAAAACAGAGTAAAAGCTGCGTATAATTTCAGGTTTCTCATGCAGCTATGCCTCATGGCGTTTGGTTGAGAAAACAATGCAACATACTAGTAAAAATGACAAAAAGTTTTGGTTTATATAAGTTCCGATTAATTTTTATTCAATCATGCTTGTCAAAGAAATATTTCTCATATTTCAAATTTTCTGAAATCCCATGAACTCGAATTTCTAATACCAATTATCAACAATGTTAAAGCAGCAAATGTATGCTCTAAATGACTAAAATCCCACTGTTATTAACGTATCAAATGCCTTTCCATGTTTTCAATGCAAAATAGTACATCAGTTTTAACTTTTCTGATAAATTTAATATAGTACGTGCAAAAATACTTCCTGTTTCCAAATAAAAGAAGTATTGGAACGAGTATTTACTAGTAATTACTCTGTGTGTGTGTAATTTTTTTTATAAATATTTCGATTAAAGAAGTAAAATAGAAAGGAAGATAAGATAGGTTAAGTAGTCATTCAAATCGTGGAAGAAAACCTCTCTCTCACTTCTGAAAATCGCGGATTCAGTTCTTGACTAAACTAACGAAAATCGCATTAGCAATTTTTATCAAGTGAAATATTGGATATCTTAGCATCCTTTGAAGCTTATTGTAGAAGTTTGAGGTGCAAAACCATTCACATGTCCAACTGCGTCACTTAATCATCATTAAAATTTGCATGGTATTTTCATGTTTTGATACTTCAGTTCGTAAGATATTTAACTTGAATTTTACAATAGATAGGTAATTTGATAGATTTTTCAATTAGGATAGGTAATTTGATGTTGCGCAATGTAAAATGTAATTATTTTATTTAAAGTGGCAGAAAAATATTAAAATAAATAAATGTATGCATTTTTAAAGAATATATATCATATTTAAATAAGCATTCAAAATAAATAATATATTAATTTCTTCATTTTAGTAAATAAAAAATATTTTTTCATGCTCGTATTATGATAGTAATGAAATTTATATATCGTACACAAGGAATTTTTTATCGTATAAAGAAAATATGTTTGCAAATGGTAAACTAAAGCAACTATTTGATTAATGCAAAATATGAAGAGGATTTAAAAAATGTGAAGTATACAAAAGCTGAAATGTAAAGCATAGTTTTCTTTAAAATTATTTAGAATATTACATTCGCATGTATATTTTAATGAAAATAAATGAATACTTTAAACATAGAGTCGTATTTTTGAATTTGAACTATAACATTACATTTCCATACACTAATTGCCTTAAAAATACTTAAAAAGGACATGATGAATTATTTTATTGCAAGGGATTACTTAATGGGTTTCTCTTGACATCTCAAAGACCACTTTGCGCATTCCGATCTTCATACCACCAAGATTGCCGGATTTTAAGCAAGAATTGCTTCACTATTGTGTAAATGCATGGAATGATTTTAATCTACGCATTCTTCTGTTCGTTTTTATTTCTATTTTTTTAAGTAAGCATGTCGTGTAATAAAATATATGCCATTTATAATATATCATAACATTTCATCCCTACATAACACTTGGTGACTGATATAATCTGGTTGCATCGTTCAATATATGGTTCCTGATATAAGGTGTCATTCTTGTTATCAGTAGGTAGTGAGTTTGAATACTAAATTAACTGAAGATCCATCGTGCTTACTAAAGGCAACAAGAGCATGTTTAGTATGTCGTGATCGCAAAATCATCCAAATGAAGCTATACTACTGCGGATTGCAAGGCAAATATTGATGATTCTTCTATGAAGTACCTACTCTTCAATTACAAAGACTCCCTCTCAGCATACTCCATCTTAATGACAGAGTCTAACTCTAGGCTGGTTACAGGTGATATGCCGCTGCTTAAATGTCTCCCTCTAGCTGAGAGACATTAGTATATTTAGACATACAGGAATTATCTCAACATCGCAATTATTAATTTTTTCAAACAAGTTCAATCATTTCATATCTCAATGAAACTAGAGTCAGCGACACAATTTTAGCTTTATCAAAGATTTGTGCAAAAGCAATAAAATTTAATTTAGGAATGGACTCTAATATTAAGGAATCATTTTTCAAACATAATATCTAGAGTCTTGATTGTAGGCAAAAGACTGAGAGCTTAATAATAGCTCTTAGTAGGATTACCTTTGATGTGAAAGGTATCTTTGGAGGCGAGCTTTATATTCTAATCAATATTTCGTATAATATAAAGATTTAAATTTCACAAATACACTTTAGTAACCCTAATGAATGATCATTAGCATATAGGCATCATTTCAAACCCTTTTAGATATGATCGATTTTACAAGAAACTCTAATCATCAAAAAACAA
>JAPDSC010136143.1:7316-22431 GCA_026290005.1 Latrodectus geometricus | reverse complement strand
ATATATATATATATATATATTGAATCTATTATGAAACTGTTTCAATTTAATGTTAATATTGTATCAGACGAGATAATGTTTACATTCTGAGCATCTTATCGATAAAATGTGTTATGACAAATATAACTGAGATTGCTACGATATTCAATACTAAGTTGGTTTGAATTTTTATTCAAAAATCTAAGTTTATGATACAAAAATCGTTATTTGCATAGTGTAATATTAAAAAAAATAACTGTATACTGAAATAAAATAGATGATTCAAAGGATTTATTGTGCTTTTTAATGTTCATTTTTCTAGACTTCCATTATTTATGTTCGCGTTTTTTATGTGAAGTAAAGTAGCATGGACATAAACTATCCTAATACAGAGTAACACAGCACAAAAATAAACTAAAAATATGTTGTTTATATTTTAAAGCACCTACCTTTTACTTACTCTTTTGGAAAGCATATGTGTTCATTTCAAAAATGTCTTGGATAAGCATGGTAATTTATCATCTCTTCATCTGCATATGACGTCATGAAACTGTTTCCAGTTTTGCTTCCTAATTTCTGCTTTCACGCTTCCTAGACTGGAGATGTCAAAAGTATTCAACTTTACTTTTAAGTTTCTTTTAACTACTTAAAGACACTTTTGTGTAAAATAACTATTTTTTGAAGAGAATATCTCATGGTAGGTCATTTGTTATTTTTTTAATCCACCACTTGTTTAAAGCATAGAACCTACAGTCATTTATTATCAATTTTGAAATGTGTCTTCATCCATTGAACTGTCATAATATAAGCTTGGGTGTGATTGATAACAATTAAAAACTTGAATATAAGCAAAGATAAAAATAAATACATTTTTATCCAAATCTGTAGAAAATGCATATTGAAACAAAAGAAAGAAATTTTTACAAGAACTGAAAATCATTTAGAGAATATGATTAATTTCATTACTTAACACTATTCTCCATGCATTGTGACTGAGTATTGAAAATGAAAATCTTGTCCACAATCTTCATCTAAAATATTTACAAAAATGTTATCCGAAGTTGAATTCAAATCTACATCTTTTTTCTTTACAGAAGCTCAAAGCACAAATATATTGAAAACTAAATTAGATCTTATTTTTTACTAAATAAGGTGATTATCGACGGCTCTTATTTTTGGTATGTACTTTTCTCAAACTTGAGCTATAGATGTAAAATTATAAAAATATGTTTCCCAATCTTATAGTTATAAGAAGTACACAGTAATTTTAAACGATATAATTTATTGTATACTAGAAAATATATTTCAAACAATAAGACAAGTCTAATTAAATAATTAATTATATAAGAAAGTAACTAAAATCTCGAAATGAATATATATACATCCTTTACTAATTATAAATTCCTTAGGGACTTATTCCTTTTGAGCAATGATAATTGCTGGGAATATTAAAATAAATGAATATAATTGTATTTTTATTAATATAATTGCTATTGAAATTTCGCAGTTGTTACCAATTTTTAAAGAAAATAGTTACATTCGCTACATCCTTTCCAAGCATCGCAGTGCTAAGAAAACTTTCTATAAGGAAAAACTACTAACAAAAAACGTTCTTTAACGAAACTTATTCTGATAACAAAAGAAGCCGATTTATTTACTGAAATTTTATTATAAAACCAACTATAATTCATATTTTAAGAAATAAGCATATTTTTCACTGTTTAAATGTATTGTTCATAGGTAATGTGAGAGATTGTGATCACTGCGTTAATATACTTTTTTATTTCACTTTCACCAGTTGTAAGAGAGGATTTTTTTATTTTAAGAACCCACATTGTTAATCATTATTAGTAGAATGAGGACAAATTTGACAGCCTGGATCAATCTCTGCAACGTGCAAACTGATGTGGGTTGTCAACCAGAAACTAAAATATGCGATACGATATATAAAGGAATAACAACTAATGAATATTAGGAAAAATATTTTTGATTTCCATACAAAAAACATCTTAACAGTTTTTAAAGCACAAATTTAAATAAAATAAAGAAAAAAAAACAAGTTTCTTAGAAATAAAAAAAAAACTCGGTTTACATAAGTATATTTCATATAAATATAGGCACTCTTTACAAAATATTGAATAAGGAGTAGCATAGAAAATATAATGAAGCAGTAATATGTCAAAGATTGAAAAGGACTTTTTAAAGGGTTCTTTTATGAATATTTCAGCCTGGAGGTTTTAAGCGATATTCTTTTATTGAATTTTTCATTTGGAAATTAAAAAAATCACCAATATATTTATATATATAAAGAAGTCTATAGAGGTGAATTGTAAAATAGATAATGACATCCATCAGGAGAAAATCAAAGAGCAACAAAAATTCACATTCTTTTTATCATTTGGTAGAATGGAAAGTCATTTCTTCATGAAACAGTTGTCTTGAAATATGTGATTGATAGATTTGTTTTTACCAATATGATTTACCACCGATTTTTTTTAAAATATAAGTGTAAATTAATTTTAAAAAATACAAACGGCATTTATATAACAGGAATAACGTAGATAGTTTATAATCAAGATTTTATTAATTCCCATTTAAAGATATCCAAGTAAATTAACTGTTCTGCTTCAAAAATAAAATTCTTATTTACAACTTGCAGTAACTAAAAAAGATCGAAATAATTTTAATACATAATAGAGTAAAAATATTTTCATAAAAAAAGTATTATTTCATTATTTAAGTAAAGGTTTCGTTGCATCATTTCCATTTTGTTATGTCAAAGAAAATTTAACAAGTTATAATCTAATAAATTTCATTGAAAAATGGAAAAGAATATATTATTGTATAAACGACATTTGGATTTCATTAGATAAATGAAAAATTTATATCTATTAATAAGCTCAAAAAAATATAATGTAAATTTATGAAAATAAATTCTTAAATTATTATGAAAACTTTTATCGAATTTTTTTTCAATATTATTAAGTATTTACGCGTATCGATAATCTTAGATGTGTTATTTATTGAATTGAAACGGACATGTGTTGCATTTTAATGGACGTCTTATACATTCATATAGTGCTTAAAAATACAATAAATTAATAAGAAAGCATACAATCATTCCAATAGATGAATGATTAACAAAATTATTGTAACTAAAAGGAAGAATCTCAATTGTGCTTGATAAGATGAAAAATGGAATGCTAAATAAAGTTAATAAATATTCCTAATATTAAAGCTAAATAAATGCATTACAAAATGATAAAATGCATAATTGTCAGTCTACAAAACAACAACATTTCTAAAAACTTATTTTGTTAAAATTTATTTTTTTCTTGATTTTGAAAATTTCAAATTATTAAAAATTGTGTTTTACTTGCTTTGAATTCCCTGTAATCAATTGTTATTGTGTGTAGTATCGTCATTATTAATTTGAAAAAAAAATTATAAATTAGTTGAAATATTAAGATATTTTTTGGTGAACATCATAACATGGTATTGCAATTTTTGCCATTTTCGATTGGAATTAATAAATTTTAAAATTTTACATGCATTATTAATTAAAAATAAATAGTTTTCCTGGAAAATTAATCCCCTTATTTATTCCAAGAACTATTAGCATAGTTCTTTTACTTATGAATAGAAAATGTCAATAATATTATTAAGATTATGATTTCAGAATATTTTTTTCGGTGATAGCTAAAAATTGAGAAAAACAAATTTTACAGCTTTTGTCTTAAAACTTGTTTTATACTTGTTACTCTGCAATTTATACTATACTTCATTTTAAACAATTATCTATAAAAATGATTCACTGAACAAGAATATATTTTTGTTATAAAATTGAATTCCTTTATAACATTTTAAAGAATTAAAATTTGAAAGGGTAAAAAATGACTACAATTATGTTGTTAAATTTTTTATAATTTAAAGCAAATTTGTTGCGCATTTTTTGTAAATTTTGCTTTGACGTCTTGATGTGTCTAATAGTAATTTTATGGCCAAAGTTTATTAATCCTCACTGTAACATTTAAGTTTTAATATTGCTTTTATACACACCACTTGTTGTATTTTGAGAGGAATTTTTAAGGTTTGCTGTAATAAATGTGTCCCAACAGTATGAAACTGGAAGAACTTAACATATAACTGGACCATTATGCATGATAATGCAGAAACACAGCTTTTGTCTCCCATTGCAAAAAATTGTTGGGATCAAATCAATGATCCTCCTTCAAAAAAACTCAAGCTATCCTAAAGCAAGATGAATCAACAATGAAAATCATACAACTTGGTAACTATGCATGATAATGCAAAAATTCAGCTCATGCCTTCCCCTCCCCCCGAGTTGCAAATAGTTGCTGGGATTAAATCAGTCAACCTCATTTTTTTAAAAACTTCTCTATTCTCCTTCAACAAGATGAATACAAACTTTGTTTATGTCTATCTTAATAGCAGAAACATTGCCGATTATAACTACAATAGTTATTTTCTTAAAATGTACTACTGATCTCCTTTAATCGAGATTCATTAAAAACTAATGGGATCACCAGTTTTTTTCTAGCAAAAAGAATATTCATTGTAACAAAGGATATTTTTGTTTTGTTTATATTATTTGTTTCAGCACATGAAGATTAATTACACCGGAAAATACCTTTTAAAATTAACTCCAAATGACTTAATTTTCAATCAAATATACTTTTTGCTGAACCAAAATTTACATCAGATCAATAATCAATTAACTATTTTGCCAGTTGAAAGTGTATTCAAGAATAGTTCATTTTGCAAATTTATTATAGGTTTGCAATTTATTATTTATAGCAGTTGCTTATTAACCACCGTTATCGTTTATTAACCATGCTTGATGCCGGACTTTTTGGAATTTCTTTTTTTGTCTCAAGTGTAACTCAGAACAGCGTGCTTGAGACACGAGAATCCGTTGATATTTGAATTTTTCAGTGTGTAAAAAGATAATAGATGTTTAAAGAGACTTTAGAAAAGAAGTTATCTAATGGTCTCTGAATAATGCGCTGAGAAATCAAAAACTCTTATTGATTTTCATGTATCCACAAGTAAACTATACTTCGACCATTTGTTGTACAATAAATTTTAATTATTTGAACTAAAATTTCCATATCAAAGATTTTCGTTATATCATTAGGCCAAAAATCTTACATTTTATAATTTACAAAACACTATCATCGTTTTTATTTTTTTGAACAATCTTACCCTTTGAGTTTTCCATTTATTTATATAGAAAGGAAACATTCTAATCCCATAGAAATGTCAAGAAAGTAATAATAAATATTTCTTTTACATTAAAAATGAATTATCCTTCAAATGTTAAATGTTCACAATTAGCTTAATGAAGATTTATGTTTAATTTAACTATGATCTTGTATATATTCGACAATATTGTTTTCGAAATTTCAGTAATAATTACTTTCCAGATTATTTTACTATAGTAAACCTTTATGTTAGAAACCTATGAAAGAAACAGAACAGAAAACTATATGATTTATGATTTTTCCATTTTGTATAGATATTTTTTTCTATTTTATATATAAGCTAAATTAGGCCTTGTCTGTGAAACGAGACCTTCAAATAAAAACCATCAAATCTACAGAAAACAGTTTACTAGAGTAAAATGAATATCATTCTTTATTTAAAATTAAAATGAAAAAAAATTATGTAATTAGCATTAAAATATGAAGTTTAATATATTACCGAAGATAATAAGTAAATAATTAGTTTCATCCGAAAAAAATATAATGTATATACTACAGAATTACTAGGAAACTGTAGTTCACATGAGCAAATGGAATATGATGCTTTTTATTCATAAGAAGGATAATTTTTTCTAATTTATTTTAAGGGAGCTAAAATGTCGCGATTAATGTAAAAAGAAAATGCAGAGTTCTGAACACTTGTTTCAGATATGATGATTCTTTATCTTCCTATATTAGATTCTTCACTTAAAGAGTTAAAGTTGATAGATTGTTAAGGTGAAAATCCACGACAGAAGATTTGTTAATGCTAAAATAAACGTTTTTGAGAAACTGCCGAAAACGAGAATGTTTTATTTTTTATATTAAATGTTGGGAATGTAATTACTTTTTTGCATTCAAAATTAAAAGTAATCATTCAAATTTATAAATAATATATTAAACATTTTTTAGAGAAGTATTTGCAATAATAATTATTTTCTTCAATAACTATTGCTATATATTTTGATATCATTCTCAACTGAAATACTAAAGGAATATATACACACTAAAATAAAATATCTTAGCTAAACCATTAGAGTGAAAACATTCTGTACAGTGTTTTTCAGCATGATATTACTCTAGACTTCTATATTATTCAAGCCTTAAAATATTGCTTATGCAAATTTAAACATGGAAGTAAGCCATCTTAAAAATAGAATAAAAATAAAATAGAGCAAAGTTATGGAGCTTAAAGCGCTGCTGACTTATACTCTCTCTTTAAGAACTTTTCAACACCATCCTGAAAAAGATAGAAAATTTATCATCTTTCCATCAGGACATGTTGCCGTACTGCAATTTCAGGTCTTCCTTACTAATTTCTGCTACATTGCCTCCTAGACTAGAGGTGATAACAGTGTTAAACTTTTCTTTGAAGTTTCTTTTAATTCATCAAAAAATGTTTTGGGAAAGGAGAACTTATTTTCAAAAAATATTTTCTATTACTTTGTACATTATTTTTTAATTCAACACCCTTCAACACTTTGGAAATTTCTTCTATATCGAACAATATAAAATTTCTTTTACACATATACTCATGTTCAAATGTGAAATCTTTTGTTATTAGTGAGAAAAACTAATATATAATGCAATTTTATAAAACATAATACATATATTTTAAATTACAATTCGTAAAATATAAAATAAAAATTCAAAATGTATCTAAATATTACTTAAAAAATTGCTTAGACTACGGAACTGTAAACATGACATGAATAATAATGAAGAAACATATATAAGTAATAATTATGAAGAAACACTTTTTTTTATTTACAATCGTTTTAACACCCCCTATTCTGCAAGTCAAATAAAATTTTATTAATTATTTCACAAAACTCAATAAATGAATGAATAATATAATAAAAATATATTTTCACAATGTTGATAGTTACATTTTAACTACTTACTGTTTTTATTGCTTACATGTTTAATTATCTGCTCATGAACCCATCGAATTAAGAAGTACTAATCCAAATACTCTCTAAAGTTCGAATCCCTTAAAAGTTGACTTCAAAACCAAATCTTTCCATTGTAGGAATAAAATTTTTTTTTAAATAAAATGAAAGATTATATTTAAAATTATAAATATATTAAATAATTAATGAATTTTATTGAGAGTTAAATAAATACAATTATAAAGTATATAAATCTTTTTAAAATATATTTGTTTTTAAAATTATTGATTTTAGTTTTTTCCAGCTCATATAAACTTAAGTTTTGCTAGTTATTTTTTCCTTTAAACATATTTTCTAAAAAATATAAGAACAAAAACAAATATTTTTCTTGAAAACATTTATGTTTTTAAAGAACTTCAAAATAATTTTTTTTTCATTCAATAATATTAATTACTCCTAAATATTAATTGAATGTAGAAATATTTTGAAGAATTATTTTTTGCAGATTAATGTTTCATAAAGAATCTTAAAATAAGATAATTACACTAAATAATGCATCACTGACTGAACAGGATTCCTTTCACTGTTCAAAGAGGGAAACGTTATCAAAGAGAAGTATCTTTGTTTCAACTACAATTAATTGCTTACTGCGCTTAATGAATGAGGAATGGTTCCAAATCGTTGAAATTTTAGCTTTTCAATAATAGCTTCTAAATGACTTTGGAATTAGTAATGGAAAGAATTCCTTTAATAATGTAACTTGAAAGTATTTTAAATATCGAGAAATCTTAAACATCAGTATTGCCTGAAAAAAATCCTACTTTTGCGTGCATCTTTCCCTGATTTCGAGTATAAAATTATTTGTTTCAAAGCATTTATTAAAATAAAAGTAAAAAATAAAACTATACCAGTATTTTTTCTAAACTCTTCAAAATATAAAATATTATTTTTTTTAGGTAAAACCTATAGTTTATTCCAAGTGACTGTAAAAGAGTTTTAAAATATTAGCCAAGTAATTTGTTTAAGTAACTCATCAAGTATTTTTTTTTTAAATAAAACGACTAAATTTTTTTTTGAATTCTTAATATGTACCTATATATTTTAATCGATTAAATGATAATCGATTGAAATAATAGGTACATATTTTAACGATGCAATAAAAAATTCTAAATTTCTGTGACCATATTTAAAAAGTATTTTATTTTTAACAAGAACTTTACTTCTTCAAAATTACTCACGTTCATTTAATCTAGATTTAGACATTCTGTATAATAATTTACTTAAAAGATATACTATCGTTATCAGAAATTAAGCATGTCATCTTTTGAGCATTTCTTTCCCTGTAGTATGTATCCCATAAAGATACAGTAGATATATTGAATTCAAATTCAATTTTTAATATGACAAAACTATTTTCGTCAGGGTATTAAGTTTTTCATTTTTGTCTATGTATATCAAACATTGAAATGTCTGTATTAATTTTAATATTTAATGGAACAAAATTATTTTAAATTTTACAAAATTATGATATTTACATAATGTATGACATTGCAATATTTTTAAACAAATAATGTGCCTACAGAAATAAACAATCAGTTTTTTTAAAAATTCTTTAGAATTACTTCCATAACTTATTATTTTGAAAATCTACAAACTGAAAGATGAATGTATTTTCAATTTAAATCCATTTGTTTTAAACTTAAAAGATAATTTAAAATATAATTCATATAGAAGAGTTTTAGAATGTTGGCAAATCTATTCAAAAGGCTATTTTTTTAAAGGAATAGACAGCAAAGAAATGAAGAATGTATTTTTTTGCATGATTTTTCAGTCCGAAACACCTTCTATGCATTGCGCTCATTCAATGTTTTAATTTGTTTATCATTTTCTGGGTTGATATAACAATTTTGTGTAAAAACCTAAATATAATGACTAGAAAACACAGAATGCTAAACACGATCATTGAAAATTTTATTGTTTATTGGTTAAGCTTTGATGACAGATGGGAAATTTGGATTTATATATTATGAAATTTGGATTAATATAATTATTGAAACTTCACTTGAAAATACTTGAAATGACACTGCAAAGTATCATTCTAAAGTGAAAAATATTTTATTTTGACAATTTAACTACCAGAATATAACACAGCGATTAATATTTAATTTTTCTGAAAAAAATGTTATTTTTATGTATTTATTATACTAAGACAATTATATTTTACAAATACGATGTTTACATTAAAAGAAGAAACTCTTATATCAATTAATCAATATATCTATTTTTATTACTAATATATATTACAATTAGCAAATATTCTCAGATGGCATCTACTATAAAAAAATTGTAATGATATTTGATTTTAAATTTCAATATTTCTGAGCATTACATTGTTATCTTGAAAACAACTGTAAGTTTTCTCGAATTCAAAACTTTCTCACAAATTCCATTGCATCGATTTTCCCTTTTGTCCAGTCTTTCAATGAATTGAGATATCATGTTTAGTAAACGGAATCCAATTAAGAATTCCAAAAATATTAAAGTTAATTTATCATCAAACAGCTAATAGGGAATTAAAAGTTATGTTTGAAATCTGGATTTATAATAAAAGCGGTATAAAATCAATAATTTTAATTTATAGTTGTGTATAATCAGAACTGTAAATGAAGGAAGCTTCGAGGAATTAATCCTATTCACAAGCTATATATATATATATATATATATATATATATATATATATAGATATATATATATATATATATATATATATATATATATATTTAAATATATACACATATATTTGTGTGTGTTTAAATGAGTGAGGTGCGTGTGGTTGTGTTTGTATAGTAAATTATGAATTATTTATTCATTTTATGGTTTTTTCTATTTTTTACAAGAAACATGTACAATAACTATTGCGTGGATGTTTGATGGTCTGAAGTATTAGGGACTTATACAAATATGCACACAATTAAAAGCTAATAATATAACTTAAGTTGAAATGTTTCTTATTTTAATTTATTTAACTAAAAATAACTGTAAAATCAAAATAAAATTTGGAAAACTTTAATACATATAAATTATAATAAATTATGGATTTTAAAAGAATCTCTTAAATTAATTTATTCTACCATGCTAAAATAAAAAAAGAAGTAAAAGACTTTGATTAAATTATTCCTATTTGATTATTCTACTGAATTTGACATTTAATTTGTTTATAAATAATTACGCTTTTATTCATTAAATACTTTAAAATTAATTTATGGTTATATATTTTTAATCTTTTTGTAAAATTGTTTTAATATTAAAATACGTTTTAAAAGAAAACTATGATTGTATTTCAATATGCTCAATACATTTTAAAAAACTTATATTGTTCTCTTTGATAATATTTTTAATTATTGTTACAGAACTCTATTTTGTGTTAAAAAGTAATATATAATTATGTTAAACGCAAAGATTTTTAGTTTGGAATACATTCTGCTTAGTTGAATCTATTTTATGAATTAAAATGTCCATGAGACCATTTTTCTTTCTCCAAGTTCTTTTGTGAATAAATGTCTAAGAATACTTAAATAATAAAGCAAGAGAGAAAGATTATCATAAAGGCAAATTTAACTCACAAGCTTGTTTTGAAACTCTTAATCTATGCAAGAAGAGATTATACATAAGAATAATGTTCTCATTTGAGAAGAAAAAAACAGATGCATAGCTTAATGTCGTTTCATAATTGCCTTCATAACTATCTTTCTCATAAAAACACTTGTACTCAGGTAATTCATTGTAGCATAGAAAACTGCTTTTAGAGCTACATTTCTCACTAACTATTTTGTACAAAATTTTAAAAAAACAATGGTATATTCAGTTGTTTAACAGAATATTTAAAACAAATACATCCATATAATTTTATATAGGCAAAATTTTTATTTTTAATTAATAATTTAAGAAAGTTGAATTAGTAGGAAATATTTTTTGTAATCTGATTTGTTTAACATTTAATTTATTTAAAAAAATAGTATTTGAAAACATATGTTTAAAATATTTTGATTTTAAATATTGGACATAGTTAACATAGAGTTTAAAATAAATTTGAAGCATTTTAAAATGTTTAAAAATATTTTTAATAGTTTTTCTTTAATGTAGCTTAAAAATGAATCATATCATTCCTCTCCAAATAATCTGGTTACCTTACCCATAATCTTTCAAACTGTTTAAAAAAGGTATATAAGTTTGAAATTTTCGTAATTGTTTGTTTCTGTCAACTTTGAAATCAAAAGTGATTTTTAAAAGCTGAATAGTAACTAAGCATCAATTAATATTGTTGTTAGGTAATCTACGACAATTTACAATTTTTCAATAATCTACAAAATTTGGATTCATAGTTTTGTATAGTTGGTTTTTTTTAAGTAAAAATACAATGCCTTTAAATTATATTATTTCATCAAAGTAATATTTACAGTATATATGTTGAAAATATTTGATTTAGTGGCATTGTAATTCCCATCATTCTATTCGTGACGGCTACGGCATGTTTTAGATACATATTTATATAATAATTTCATGGTTTCGTTTATAATATCATTTGTTTAAAATATAATTGCAAATGAACATTATTTAGCCGTGCTTTCTCACTTTTGAAATTCCAAATGTAGTAAAAACAGTGTAGCGTACTTTGAGTACAATTGCGATGCTAGATTTAATGAGTTTATTATACATGGAATTCGAAACTCACTACAGAAATCGTTTAATGTAGATGAAATAAAATTCAAGAACTTAATAAATAGGTTTTCTTTTTATATTTTTTCTGTTACCCATAGAGAGATTATCATATGTAATAAGAAAAGAAAAAATATATAATGTGGAAAATCATGTAAGTAATTCCAATTTAACTAATACAAATTATCTGGAAAATCATGTAAAATAATTTTCCAGATAATTTGTATTAGTTATTAACAATTAGCAATTTAAAATATTTTTTTAATTTATTTTTTTTCATCATATGACTGGATTAGTTATTAGATTTTCTTCGTAAGAAAAAAAAATTATTGAAAATGATATTAAGAATATATGAGTACTACTATTTAATTAGTTTTAATTAGTAGTATTGTTTTTTTATTTTGTTTATTTTATGTTATTTAATTTCTACACGATAAAAGCAATTAATTAAGGAAAATTAATTTTCAATCGTATACACTTTTAAAAAGAAAAATAGAATATTTATAAAATGAAAGTAACTCCTATACATAAAACGAGTTTCTAAGTATAACAAAAATATTGATTTTTAAAGGGTATATATTCATATTGAAAGGAAAAGTAATATGAAACAATCGAAAACTTAAAGATCTAATCATGCATAAAATTTCACTGAATTATTGTCACATAATATGCATTCAACATATTGAATATATTTACATACTTTGTTGATAATGGAATTATTGAAATATTTCTAAAAAATGTCTTTATTATTCATTTTTCAAACTGTTTGAGAAAAAGTTGAAAATTACTCATATTTTATTTTTATTTCTCTTATTGAAACTTTAAATAATTTATTTTATCAATAATTTCTGCGAATAAGGATAAATAATGCATATTTTCATTTTATGGTTATTTTAGCATTAATTTCCTCTATAAATTCATAAGATTCCAAATATTTTATTTAACACCCATGGTATTTTTTTTGCTAAATTTAGGAAATTTCGACAAATTCAGTTTATAATTTTTCATTCACTTTAAAAAGGAAATATTAATTTAAAAATTATCTCATTTCAACTAATAATATTCTATAGTTAAACTAAAAAGTTAGATAATTGATTAATTTAACTTAGCCGTTGGGTTGAATTTCAAAACAACCAGATCATTTAAATCTATCTTTATAGAATATTGTACAATCTAGCAATAGTGGTACAGAGAAACATTCTAATACATTTTTATTAGAAATAATCCAGTTTTGAATTCTTGTGAACAACAAAAAATTGTGAATTCTTCAAATTGAAAATAAAAAGTTACTCATACACATTAAAAAAATTCAAAATATGCCACAATAACTATAAAACTTTAAATAATTTAACGTACTATTCTGAATGTTTACATATCATTAATTAAATTGTATGTTAATGAAAATAATTTATAAAAAAATGCCTGCTGTAAAACACATAAGTCAGAATAAAAGTGCCTAAAAAAGGAAACATTTCAAAAATTTGAATATCAAAGTAGAAAATTAGATAAACTACTAAAGTATATATAACTACGAAATTAAATATGCTGAATAAAATGAAATTTTACAAACTTCCATCACAGCTTTTAAGTACCAAAGCAAGATAATAAAACTGATAGTTTTGAAAACACGTCTGGATACCTGAGACTTTTAAGAGATCTTCAAATAATTGCCTAAATTAATCCAATTAAAATATATCATTCAATTAATATTGAAAGCATATTTCTTGCGTTCTGATGGACGTTTAGTGGTTTTTGGATGTCACAATTTCTACGAATAACAGTGAGGAAAATTATATTATAGGTATTGTCGAATAATTTAAAAAAACTTTAAAACATTATGCTTTCACTGCTCAAATACAATTGCCTGGTTGTATACTTGTAATAAAATTAAAATATAATGTCAATTGAAAAAAGCAGCTCTTAGAAAATCTGCTCAATTAAATTTATTGATAACCTCCACATACGTAGTTAAAATCAAGCTAAAGGATTATAGTACAGTGAGTTTCAGGTAATATCTTAAAGCAGTATATTAATTTTAGAAAGTTGTTTTAAAAAAATATTCATATAATTTCAATAATTCCTATGCAAAGTTTTTTGATTTTGGAAAAAATTTAATCATTACATAATTAAAACTTTATGTTTATCAATTTGTGCATAGAATTTAAGCAACATCTAAAGCTTTGTGCATAATTTCTACAAATTTAAATCAATAAATATAAAATTCATTACTAAAAATATCAATATATTTCAAAAAGGATGATATAAGTTACAAAACATGAAATACACATATCTTGATGAAAAGAAAAATTATTTGAATCTTCCCCTACTGAATTTGATGCATAAACTGTCTGGCTGAAAGGCCAAGAACTAACAAACGCACTTAGTAAATTATGCAGTCACATCTAAGGGCAATATTTAAACTACACTATCTATTGATAATCGATAGCAGGTAATATAAAATAATTAACATTTATGAGAACTTGAAGCTTTATGGAAACGTGTTTCATTTGTCTGATGTTAGTCGGAGGCTTTGATTGAACTCACAAGGATCCTTCAGAAGAAACTTCCATTGATTATTATAATTTCCGATAAATGCAGATTTTTAAACAAAATAATAGAAACCACACTTCAATCTTTCCATTAGTTGTTCCTACATGACTATAACATTACAAATTCAAATTTTCAACACGTCTTTTCTATATTTGTGCATAATATTCGTCTTTTAACTCTTCCCAAAACCACTTATCATCGGAGTCATTTGTGAGACTCCTATGAATGTAATAAAATGATTCCATTTACTCATGTATAAAGAGAGTCATTAATTTGAAACTTTCATTATAACACTATGTTTGGTCCCCCTGATAGGCTACTATACATGGCATACAACATTCGAAAGATTAGGTGAAACATTCAACTTTATGATCATTGTTTGCAAGTTAAGTTAGAATTATATTTATATTCTGAGCCTTAATATAAAAAGCCTTTCTAACACATTTCTGTATACTAATGTGTCCCTTTGTGCTCCCTTAGAAGATACTATTTGTTCACTTTCAATATAATGTTAGGAAATGTTCTTTCTTCTCATTAATTAAATTGCTTCTTGTAACTTATTCTTAAAATTATTATATATATGTATGAATATACAACAGTATATAAATTTATACATATAAATTATAAGCAACTGCTTTATAGCTTATATAAATGCATAAATGCAAGTTTATATTAAAACCAAATTATATATATATATATATATATATATATATA
>JAPDSC010136138.1:52279-78600 GCA_026290005.1 Latrodectus geometricus | reverse complement strand
CTTAAATCTTTACGATTCCCATCTTCAAAAAATTAATCTAAACTAAACATTAAAAAAATATTTTGAAATAAAGTTACAAATGCTTCTCCTTTTGTGAAAGAAAGCCAGTGCATTTATTTTCCATCAAAATTTTCTGCATTCACTACTTCCTAATATTACAATTTTTAGAATAAAAGCAATTGCCTTCTTCAACTGCTGTTTAAAAATTTACTCGGGTAAAAGTTGAGTGCTGAAATGGGGAAAGAAGCTTGTAGTACATTAATTGTACCTCTGAAGGTACAATTGTTGTACCACCTGAAGGAAAAAGTTAATTTCTAGAGCTTATGATCTCTGATAAATATTGCATATTGTTATTCTCATTATCTCAATTTAAATTTATTTGTAAATATCCTTTTCTTGTACAAAAGCTAAAGATAGTTTCAAGTGACCAAGAATAAATGAAAGACATATACAGTTATGAATAAAATTGTATTTGTATATACATTGGAAATATATATCAGAACTACTTGTAAAAAAAAAAAATTTAAAATACTCCATTTGTGTACGGCTATCATATTTATCTTGATAATGTGTATCTTTTTGCTAAACTTAAAACTTTTATTCCCTTTAAACTACATAGACAAATAGGTCAGAACACAGCTATGAAATTTATCATAGAAGTATAATTTATTGCATAAAAGAATATTAATAAATGGGTCACACCAAACAGGATAATCTTTTATACATATTACTAGCTGTACCCGTTCACACGTTGCTGTGTTTGAACGAAAAGGCAATTTTAATACTTCAAACATAATTTATTAATGATCAAATGTATAAAATACATCAAAATAAAAATTAACAACAAAATTATCCCTACATATGTCTCATTTGAAAATAAGAAAACATAAATATACATAGTTGACGGTAGAATAAACATGCTTCTTTCCTTGTGATATTAAATAATATTATGAACGAATTTCAATTGAAAATAATTTTGCAATTATTAAATATCAGCATGAAATAAATAATATTTGATGATTGATGGTGAACTTTATCTTAAGAGTGCTTGTAAATATACAACATTTTTTTTCCTATCTAGTGCAAGAACAAATAAGTTTGATGGTTTTCCAACTCGTGAACACCCAACATATAACTGTCCATGTGAGAAGCATGGGTTTATTAAATGTAATCCACATACTTGCAATGATTGTCCCTGTGCTTTGTTAATGGTCATTGCAAATGCTAGTCGTACAGGAAACAGTAGATGTTTGAACTCAAATGGAGTATCCGTTGGTATCATGGGAATGCGCGGTAATAGTACATGTTATCCTTGGTGTTTTCCATTTAAAATGGTTGCTTCAATTATGTTATTCATTAATTTTTTTACTAATAGCCTAGTCCCATTGCATAGTCGCGGTGGATTTATAATTCGTAGAAGGATGATTGGGGAACCAATTTTCAAAGATAAAATATGCTGTGGCATTCCAGGTAGATCCAATGATTTTAAAAATTCTATTGGATAATTAACTGATTCATTGGGATTGACAACAGTATCTATAGATTTACATGTTGTTTCTTCATCAGGTAACTCATTTTGAATTGTGCAATTTATTAAATTCACATCAATGTTTTTGGCTGCCAATATAGCACGCTCACTAACCCATTGATTATTTTAATAATTCTGCAATAAATTTGGAAAAACTTTGGCAATTAATTCATCAGTAGACTTTACAATGTGACAAAAGTTTTCTGGTAATGTAATACAGTGTGTGGATTTGTCCATTTCCATTTTACCATTCCCAATATCTAACAATTGTTTTGAAAATCATTCAGAATATTCATCTTGTTGTAATTGAACACGCATATTAGTCTTTAAAGATATTTTCTTCACATACCACCATAACATTGATGATTTGAGACATGCATTCAATTCATCTGCAAGTGTTGAATGGGTATAACTGATAGAGTTCGTCAAAAATCACCAGCCAACAAAATGAGTGCACCACCAAAGAGCTGCTCATTTCCTCTCAAATCTTTTAATATACGATTGAGTGCTTCCAAAGATTTCTTGTGTGCCATAGTGCATTCATCCCATATTATAAGTTGACATGATCTTAGTACTTTTCCCATCCCAGAATATTTGCTAATATTACATGTTGGTGTTTCAATTACTTGCATATTTAATAGCAATTTCAATGCTGAATGTGCTGTTCAACCACCTTCTAAAAGAGTAGCTGCAATACCAGATGAGGCAATAGCAAGTGCAATATTATTTTGGGATCTTATAGTTGCCAGAATAATTGAAATAAGAAAAGTTTTGCCAGTGCCACCAGGTGCATCTAAGAAATATAAACCACAACTCTTGTTAGATATTGCATTTATAATTGTGTCATATGCTGTTCGTTGTTCTAATATCAATTTCGGTAGATTAATTCGAACAAATGTTTGTAATTCATTAATATCGAAGTGCGTTTCTCGTTGTATATCACGATCAAATATATCATTACAAGATCTATTTGGAGCAATCATTCCCAATTCTGCCAGTGATTTGTTGGCTATTGTCAAACATGCATCCTCAATTAAAATCAGTGCTTTATTGTACATATTTGATGTAAACTGAATATTGGGATTAGCATTTATTCTACGCATGCGATGTAAAATGTCTTCACTCATACAGTCTTTATATTTTTCCCAAAGATCTTTTGGATTAGCCGGAAAACATGTAGTTAGTATGATGGAAAATAGTGTACGTATCTGCTGGGACTGAGCTGTATAAGAAGCATCAGCAAGTGAAATATCCCAATGAGCATCATTTTCCAAGAGACTTAATTTCTGACAAGCCTCACGAAATGTAGTACACACATGGCCATTGACTGTTTTTAATTCTTGGAAAGATGTTGGTCCTTGAACATTGATTAATAATAATCTCAGGTAAAAACATTCTCCGTTATTTGGATGTACAGTGTACAGACAACCCAATGCATCCGTAGAATATAAATGTAGGCGTCCTTGTACAGCTCTACCTTGTTTACGACGCTGAAATTTTCTTGTTGATGTATTCCATGTAAAATAAGTTGGTACTTCAGAGTACAGTAGTGTCCTCGCAAAAGTATCATTTCTACATAATGTAAAAAATTCAGTTAATGTTGTTGGTGATGGTGACAGTGCTTTTTCACGTACATTTTCTGATGTAAAATACACACGTTGTCCATTTTCAAGATGTACTGCTAAATGAACAACCGTTGGATATCGCTCATGAATGGAAAATGATAAAATACGCCATACAGCCTCATTACTACTTATGTAGCGTCCCAGTTGATATTGGGTGACTTCATCGTTAGATGCAGTTGTATTTTCCACTCCAAACACTCCCATATCACTTCCTTTGTTCACATATTTGCAAATATATTTTATAGCTTTCACTGAATTTCAGTACTCAACATTTATGTGCACGTTATACGTTTTTAGTAATAATGGAAAATATGGTACTACCCAACATCAATAGTATTGTTGAGAACTTTTAGTTCAATAGATTTTCCACCATATTCGATAGATCGTCGTCGATAGAGTGGATATCCATCATTGCCTGTAATAGTTTCAGCTAGTAAGTCTCTAGGATACCGTTTAGTGCATTTTCCAGCTGACATGCATGGTGAATTATTATTTAGTGAGCCACATGGACCATGAATCATATTTTTAGAGACAATATCATGCAAGTCTTTATCAATTTCAATGTCTGGTATTTCTGAGAGATGATTTGATCAATTCTGTTTGGTGTTATCTTTTCCATCATCCATATCAAAAAATGCGCATGTGGTAAACCTCTTTTTTGCCATTCAATGGAATACATCCAACAGCGTGTCTCTCCAAATACATGATGTTTGACAATAAAATCTATTGAAGATTTTAATTTTTGTTTAAATACACGTGCAGAAATATCATGACGATCTGATGGTGATTGTCCAGTTAATAAAAGTTCCTTTATTTCATCCCATGCTGGGTTGCATGTAAATGTAATGAAAAAATCTGCACTACCGTATGCTCGGACATATGTCATTGCATCTTGTGCATATTCATGCATGTGCTTTGGGCTGCCTGTAAATGTGGATGGTAAAATGACCATTTTCCCCAATTTACTGAGATTGCCATCATTTACAACTGCATCTCGTAAATGGATGTACTCTTCAGAACGTAATTTGACTTGATTTAGTCTTATATAGAGGAGTCTTTCACTTTCTATTTTTGCATACATGTCAACAATGTATTGATGAAATAATTGTCTACATTTCAATATATGATTATCAACATTCTGACGAATCATCATTCGATAAGCATAATAGTTCATAGCATTGACCTTTTTGTTAATGTCCGCATTATTTCTAGGATTTCGCATATTAATATTAAAATGATATCTGTCTTCTCCTTGCCAAAATATAATGGGATATTGTAATGCATCATATGAACGATGAGTTTCTGATACTTGCTGGACATCACCATTTCTACGATGAAGAATTATGTCGCGATAATTAAATTCTTCACCAACTATGACAATCGCCACTTCATCGATCGTTGGTGCGTTGAATTGTCTTCGATGTTGACCAATAGGTGTTTTATTTGCCTTTATTATTACTTTGTAATCGTCAGGTGGCATTTGTTCAATGGCGGTTTTAAATAATTTAATTAATTCATTATGCTGTTCAAACAAATTTTGTAATTCATGGCGGTTTTAAATAATTTAATTAATTCATTATGCTGTTCAAACAAATTTTGTAATTCAGCGACAATCTCTCCTTTAGTACTCATATTCAGTTAAAACCGTCTGTTGATTTGTTCGTTAGTATTTCCCATAAAATATATCTGAAGATATTTGTGATCAGCATTTGACAAGGGTAGTAGTGATCCAACATGGTGATAAATTTGCACTTGTACTTTAAATGTTGGCATATAATTTGCATTAACGATATTCGTTGCTCCGAACGATGTCATTTGGAAACATGAATTGTACTTGCGTATATTTTTCAAAAAATGTTTTGATTGACTTGTTTCACCTGATACTAAAGTTAATAATGATTCAGGTGGTGAATGCAAGTCTGGTAACTTTACTTTTCCACCTGCACAGCACATACCTGGTGTTTCATTTTTAAATTTTTGAGCACCACAATACGTACACCTTTTATTCATTTTTCCAATAATTACACTTGGATGAAGACAATAATCGTAAAGAGGATTGTAATTGAAATCACATAAATTCAAATCAGTATGTATCGTTCTTCTTGTCCGTATCATGCGATTTCGATTCCTGTGCTGCCTTGCTTGCTTCTATTCACTCGTTTCTAATGATCGAGCTAGAGTAGTGTGAACTCGATCTCTTTCTTGCCTTGCTTGCCTCTGTTCACTCGTTTCTAATGATCGAGCAAGAATAGTAAGAACTCGATCTCTTTCTTGTCTTGCTTGCTTCTGTTCACTCGTTCCTAATGATCGAGCAAGAGTAGTGTGAACTCGATTTCTTTCTTGCCTTGCTTGTCTCTGCTCATTTGTTTGTGAAGCTCGTTCTTTTCTTCTCCTTTTTGCTTGATTTGTATATCGACCAATGGCACATCTCTTTGGTGACATAATTGTAGGATTAAATAAAATGTATTTCCAAGTATTTTCTTCAGCTGGGAATCAATAATATTTTTATTTATTCACATATTAATAATTTTTTCTTGTATTAATAATTTCAAAAGTTTTTGATTACATTTTTGTCTTTATTAAAATTTGATGGCGAAAAATCGAACATCAAAAGCATTAATGTTGTTTTTTGTAATTTAAATCACTTTATTGCCATTAAGTATTATAAATCCAACAGCGCGTTTCTCTAAATATATTTGACAGTAAAATCTATTAAAGATTTTAATTTTTGTTTAATACACGTGCACAAATATCATGCTGATCTGATGGTGATTGTCCAGTTAATAAAAGCTCATTTATTTCATGCGATGCTGAGTTGATTGTAAATGTGATGAAAAAAATCTGGACGACCAGATGCTCGAGCATACGTCATTGCATATTTATATAAGAGTCTTGGCAGCCAAGACTCTTATATAATGATAAGAGTCTTGGATATAGACTCTTCTGTAAATGTAAATGTTAAAACAACCATTTTTCCTAATTTACTGAGGTTGCCACTCTTTACATCTGCATCACGTAAGCGGATGTACTCTTCAGAACGCAATTTGACTTGATTTAGTCGTATATAGAGCAGTCTTTCTATTTTTGCATTACATTTCCACCTGCATAGTACTTGGTGTTTCATTTCTAAATTTTTGAGTACCACAATTTGTACACTTTTTATCCATTTTTCCACACAATTTTTAACTTTTGTAATTTATTTATGGTTACACTTTTAACAAACATTACTAATTAAATGCTATTTTGATACCTTGGGGATATTTGTTTGGGAACCCCAACTCTGATTTTAAAAAATAATTCCAAAAACCTTCCTTGGGATATACCTAATTATTTCCCAAATTTTCACGTCGATTGGATGCATAGTTTTGGAGTCTATTGAGTACACACAGACAGACACACATTCATTTTTATATATATATAGATATTCAGCGTTAAGCAAATTGTTTTTCAAAAAAGTGCGTTAAACCTTAGTTTTTTGTAGAATTAATAAGATGCATTTATTTAAATATGAAAAATTAAATCTGTTACTTATAAACATTTCTCTATTACTAACAATTTATTTATTTTAATATATGTAAAATTATATAAATTGTCTTATAAGTGGTTATAAAGTGGTTATGCTATATTAACTAAAATAATTGACATATTTTCTTTTAGAATGAGTGTAGAAGATCTTAAAACAGTAGCAACTGTACTTTGTGTTTCTCAATACGTTGTGGATGAATCAAAGGAAAATTTGATTGAAGCAATTCTGAAGTTCTTACTGAAGCCTTCAGCTTTACTGAGTAGTAAGAAGCATTGATATATATGGTTTGAAAATAGAGTGCTGTATAATTCTATATTTATTATGCTTGCATTTAATAAAATAAAAATATTTTTATAGGTAGCACAATAATGCCAACAATATCTCCTGCACCATCACCGAGAAAATCTTCTGTAGTGAAGAAAAAGGCAACTAGTACAAGCAAAACAAAGGTATATATATATTATTAATATGTTTTTTGCATTTTAATTTGTCTTATTTCTCTACATGTTGCATAGTTACTATTATTTAATATTGATCAAATGGTATGATTTGTATTTAAAGTTTCTTCTTAAAATCCTGTTTAAATTACAATTTATTTTATCTACAAGATTTGAATTCTAAAATTTCTTGAAATTTCCTCTAGCTTCTTTTTTAACACTATCGTTATTAATTAGTGTTATAACTTTTTAATATTTCCCTACTATGCAGTAGAAAATAATGTTTCAGTAATATCCCCCCAAAATATTGAATATGACTAATATATTGACCAGTAAAATAGTTTGTAAAATTGGAAGGCTGTAAAATAGGAATTTCTCTTTATCACACTGAAATTTAAATGTTTTTGTGTTTTATAATATTTTTATTTATATACTTGATTAGTTATTATTTCATATTTTTATAAGTGATGATTTATATTTTTTTTCATGCTATAGTTTAACTTAAAATGCCTGATGATCATATAAAATTGTATAAAATGATTATTCTATCTTACTTTAGTTAATTGGATTACAGGGATTAAATATTCTTATTTTGAGTTAAGTATTCTATCAAACTTTGAATTTTGTACTCAAGCAGCACTTTCAATATAAAATTTAAATAGTTTTAAAATATATATAAAAAAAATTTTGTTACTTGATCCATTGATTCATCATATTTTAAAAAATATTTAAGATTCAAAGTTCACTGTAATTAACTAATTTTATTGTAACAGCTTACTTGCTTTAAATTTAATGTATTTATATCTATTAGTTTCATGTTTGCATTCCTAAAATAATTTCAATAAATTATTAAATTACTTTTATTGCTGTAGCATTAATGAATAAAATTTGATCATGAAGTAGTAAGCTCTTTTGGTATATTTTAGTTGTAATCAAAAATTTAAATAATATTGATTTTTTTCACATTATAATCTAGATAAAATTCTTTGTAGTATAAATTTTATGACTGAAATGCTTTTGTAATTTGAATTGAGAATAAAAATCAAATTTAATGTTTTAGCCTGGTGAAGTTATACCAGACATAGTGATATCTAAGGTTGAAACTTTGTCAGGTGCTAAAGAGACAACTACAGAAGCTGTCAATAGTGGTATATATAATTTCATATAGATTACAAATAAATTTTGATTAAATTAATTTTATGTAAAGTCTAAATTTGTTAATAAACTTTGTTTAATGTGTTAAATTGTATATCTGTTTTAAATCTTCAATTGTCTACAATGCAGTTCTAGCTTTAAAATATATTTCTGAAAAAGCTAAGAGAGAGCAATCAGACTATTTCGTATGGTGTTCACTTTAGACACAAGTATGAAGTTAAAACCCTAATGGAATACATGTATTTTATCATGAATTGTAAAAAGAATCATCTATTCTTGTAATGTGACATATGAGATAAAATCTAAGTATTTCATCTATACACATTTCAGCTATCAATTTGCTTTCTGAATTTTTTCACCTCATTTGTAATATGATATATCTTGAATTAATTTCGAGTTGTTTTGAATGCCCTATTCCATGTTGAAAACATTGCACTTCCAATTTTATTGATTTTTGTCTGTAAATACCACTTATCTACAATTACTTTTCATTCAATCTGTATCAGCTCTCTTTTATAAATTTGAGCATTGTTTTTAGGGAAATGAGTGTACAACATTGACCTAAAGGATAGTGACTAACCTCGTAAAACTATTTCGCATTGCTTGGATATTATTTTACATAACAGTACTTTACCTCAGTTTTAATGCATTAGTCAAAAACAATAATAAGTAAATTTGGAAACTTATTTGAAAATGCTTTACTTGCTGTCACTTTAACTTGCCAGTTCATTATCATCATGTCTGTATCTATTAATCCTATTAAAATTTTTTTGCTTATAAATTTGCAACAGTTTTTAATTTTACTTATGATAGATGCTGCAAATATTGAAATTGGGGTTAATTTAAATTTTAATTACCTAATCAAATTCATTCTTATCAATGCTTTTATAATAAAGATTTAAAGTTTAAACTTTCATGCTGAAACAAAGATTGTTTAAAATAGTTGTCATAAAATAAAAAATACTGTTTAGGAATGATTAGTAGGCCCTGATAAACAGAGTTTCAGCCAAAAAATAAAATAGCCAATAGTAATCAAGAGAAACAAGACTGTTCTTAAAGTACCTATACAACCATTTTATTATTGTGAAAACTATAAATTCATTTTGCACAAATTTGTGACCAAGCTCAAATACCATAAAATGTCATTACATGTAGTTATCTTTACTTGTTTTGCATAATTTATATATATATATATTGAGAGAGAGAGAGAGTTCTTTCATCAGAACAAAAATATCTTGCATTATTCAATCCACTTTTGTTTTATTATGTATTTTTCTTGTGAAATTGACAAATTTTTTGCATGACTTTCTGGCAACATCTAGTTTTTAATAGTAGTATTGTATTACCATTAAAATTACATGCTTAATAAAATGAGACTAACATAAAAACTGAATCACCACTGAATGGGCTTTAGCATTAAATTTTCATTGGATTTCTTGCCACAAAAAGTTAGCTAGTTAATTAAAAAAGTTAACAATTAATTAGTAAAATGTAATAAAAATTATATATATATATATATATATATATATATATATATATATATATATATTTAAATAGTACTTACGAAATTGAAAGTAAATAATATAATTATTTTTAATCAGATTTAAAAGTATTAAATTTGACTCACACACACAAAAGATTGTAGGTCTTTAAAAAATTATTAAAATCAAATTTAATTGATAACATCTGATGATTTGATAGACAATGTGATATTTTCGAAAACTTGTTTATAAGTATTATAATTAACAAATTTAGCGATTTTGAAATGAAAGCTTTCTTTTTATTATATACTTTATTAAAGCTAATGTTATTTTGGTAATGTTTATATTAATATTTAAATTGTTTATATATACATAAAAATTACCCGAATTAGTTTCGTTATATTTTTAAAAAATTCCGTAGAATTTCTAAAAAAAAATTATACTTACAAATTAAGATATTTACTAAGATTTAATTTAGCTTCTTTGGTAAATATAACTTACAAATACTGCAACTAAAACTAGTTCCATTAGTATTCCATTAATTTGCTTGTATATTTGATTTACTAAAGTGACCATTTATTTTTATCGATTATATCGCTGATATGAAATATATTTTAAAGATGTGTTATTTCATTAATAATATCATTAAGGGGTAAGATGATCTGGAAGTTTTCAAGTCAAATCTATTGAAGCATGTATTATTAAATTTTTAAATAATGTTTGTTATTGTTTTGAAAGTTTCAATATTTTTAACTATCCATAATTTTGTTGATTTATAGTAATATATTTATAAAAAGTTAACCCCTTAAAGCAAGAGTTTTTCAGAAAAACTGGTAAAAAAAAATTATCTATGTTGAATAAATTTAATTATATTCTAGTCTATCTGTAAGTACTGGAACAGATTTCAGATGGGCATTAGAAATAAAATAATGCGAAATACAAAAGCACCAGTGGGAGACTTGAGCATGTGCAAATTTGTATTTTAATAAAAGCATTATTTTTTTTTATATAATTTTATATTTTTATAATTTTGCCTCTGAAATACTTCCCAAAATTTTAAATATTTTTCTGAAAAAAAATTTGTTTCTATTTGCAAATTTGATTTTTTTGTTAGCTCATTTTAGAGAAAAATATGTTTGATACTTAGAGAATAATATGTTTGATACTAAGTAAAATTTTATTATTAATTTAGTAAATTATAATTCAATGTAATATTTTAATCATGTAAAATTAATAATTTAAAATGTATTGCAGTTACAAATTGTACAAGTACATCATTTTCTGAGGATGTGAAACCCGATATTGAGAAAGTAAAAGCAGCTTTAGTAAGTTTTTTAAATAAATGCTCTCATAAAAGTCTCTGCAGATAAAATATAATCTACATTATTGATAGTATAATTTTTTTTATGGAATAGTTTAAAAAAAATTCTGTCTTAACACATCTGAATTCTTTATTACTTATAGTCTAGTGATATTCAAATTGTGCCACTAAAATCATCTGATGTGGAAAATATTTCAAATTCACAACCCAATAAAAGTGTGCCATTACTGCCATGTCAAATAAAAACTGAAGAAACTGTGGAAAATGATGAACCATTATCAAAAGTAAAAACTTCAGGTATAAAATAAATATATCTAATTGCAAGGAAATTTGTTTCAGTGTTTATCTTTAAGATAATATTTCTAGAAAATATATATTATTTATATTTATCAAAAATGATTGGAGATTTTCTTTTTGCATGATAATGTATGCATATTAAACAATGTATGTAAATTTTGCCGAATTAGAAGCTATATATTTAAAAACAGCTTTTCCTTTTTTGTAAAGACACATAAAATACTTTATTTTACTTGTCTTAAATTCCACCAAACCATCTATTTAAAATTGCCTATAGACGACACTATTTTGAAAAAATTCTGAAATTTTATGTAGAATACAATAAAGTGCATAAATATGTTTAGCAAAAAGAAAAAACTAGTTAAAATTTTTGTGTTGTCAAGGAACATTTTCTAATGAGTTACATTCATATGACTGGTGCTTTATTAAGATTTCACCTCCTTTTCACCAAATGGTTAACTGTAACACAGTACACAGTAGTTACACCTTTAACATAAAGGTTATCGGATACAATCAAGTTGATTGCTCTCAACCAAAATTTAAAAACAAAACAATAAAAATGTCTTTTAGTATGACACAAAAGCTTCCTTGTGATATTTTTTCATGTATTCAATAAACTGTACAGCCAAGGATTTATAATAAAGTGCCAATGAAGACTTGAATTAGATTGAGCATTTGTTCAATCACTAATTTTTTTAATTAAAGCTTTAACTAATAGAATAAGCTGTACAAATTTTTGACTATATCCTGCATCAGTTTTTATAAAATCTAAAAACATTTACTGAAATTTTGTCTTCATTGTAATCTTTGAAGAGAATTCTAAAAGGCCAGTTGATTTCTAAAAATCTTCGAAAAATTAATGCTAAATCTAAAAAAAAATTAATTAATTTAAAGTCTATTCTGGGAGAGGAAAAAAACCTATTTTCAAAGAAAGAATAGAGAAAAAATATGATTCAAGTAGAAGAGGATAAAACTTCCAATGTAATTCATGGTGGAACCAGTATTATTCTGTGGCTGAAGACATGCATTTACTGTACTCAATTGCTTAGAATAGCATGCAAAATATCAGTACCAGGTTCCTCTTGTGTAAAAGTTGTTTCCTCTTAAGTTTGAGACTAACATCATTCTCACTAAAATTGCTAACTTGCTTTGATATTGATTCAGAATAGTTGTAGAATAACCTTTGGACAGATGAAGTAGCATTTTCGTTCAGATGATCAGTAAGTATTTGTTATTGCTTAATTTCAGAAACGGAAAATCCATGTTCAATCTTACTGATTTTGTTGCTCCCAAAAAGAGTAACATTTTACTGTGGATTCACTCTGTTATTTATTCTTTACTCGAGTTCCTTTGAGGAATGAAGGGCCAGTGCTTCAGTAACCTGCTCAATCACTGGCCAGTGATTTGGCTTATTGTAAGAAAATAAAATGCCATACTTGTATAAACATGTCAATGCCCTCTACATCCAATTTTTATGAAAAGTAGACCTCCTCTTCACATTAGTTGCTATATTATGGATGTCAGCAAAAATCACTTCATAGAAGACACATTGTCATCCCCCTGATCATCTTGATTTTTGGCCTCCACAGTCCCCAGGCCTCAGTTCATATGATTTTTGACTTTGAGGGAGTTAGAAATAAATCTTGATAATTAACAAAATTTATCTCATTAAGATAAGATCAATTTTGTTACAAACATGTTTTGGAATGTTGTCTTTAAGAAGACAGTATTTCATAATATTTTTGTAACATTTCCTAGAATACATTGTCGTCATTTGTAGAATGTGTTATCTTACGATTCTACATGTAGCTAACATTGATAGCCATCATAATGAACAAATTTTGATGTACTTCTATTTAACCATCATCAATAAATCATTGTACATGAAATTTATCATACATATATGTTGAATCTAATTTATTAAAAACACGTCCCTTGATAGCAATAATTTTAATGCTCAAATATAATCCCTAAATTCACTGTGTCCTACATAAAATTTCATTACTTTTTTAACAATAATTTCATCTGTATGCAAATTTAAAATATGATCGTTTCATGTTAGGCACACTACACATCAATAATTGCTAAATTACTTGTTTTTAAAGAAATATTAAAACAATTAATATGTATTGTAAATAGTGTTAAAATAAATTTCGTTACAAAAATTCTTATAGCTTTGATGAAAATAAAAAAAAAACCAAACATCTTACAAAATTTATTTTATTTAAGCTAAAACTTAGTAAAATTAATAAAATATTCTATGTTTTTGAAGTATAGATAAAATAAAATTATATAATATTATATGAGAAATATAAAATTTTCTAAGTAAATGCAATGCCTATTCTTAATATATTACAATTTTTTTTTTTTAATTTTTTGTTATTAGTTTTTGAAATTTTTGAGTTAAAATATTTTTAGTGTTCACAAAACAAAATATAAACACTTAATATATTATTAATTAATAAATTTAAATTTGTGTAAAAAAAAGAATAGTTAATTATGAGTGGATTTTATGTTGAAACAATTCTATAAGATTTTAACATGTTCATAATCCTGGAAAATATTATATTTTTTAATTAATTTTATTAAACATTTGATTCTTCTTATTAAAACTTTATAAACATATTAAATTGATTTCTATACATTTAAAATAACAATTTTTATATTAAAAAGAAATATTGAATGTAATGATTTTTTATGCATTTTTAAATTAGTGTTTATAAGAATGTTAGTAAGATTTGTGAATAAAAAACTATTGTAAATGTGTTAATAATTTTGTTATCTTGTGTGATAAGTATTCTCTCTCAAAAATTGCCTTTATTGGTTACATTTATTAATTATTTGTTTACCTATGGGATATAAGTATTCTTGCACATAATACACTATGTTCATTATTATCCTTATTAATGGTATATTTTTTGCTCATGTTTTTAGCAAAACTTTTTTTGACTCTAGAGATTACATAGCAAATATTAGTACTGGTCTGAAAATATATTTTAAATTTTTTACTCATACTAAAAAATAATAAGTAAACATGAGGACTATTTTGTTTAATTATTCATACTGTCTCTTATATAAATAATTTTTGTGCTTAGATAGATTTTAGATTTGTTATTTATGCTTGAATATTTCATATTATTGAGTTTATAAATTTTATTCTACTTCAGTTGTTCCTAGCTATATTTCATATTATGAAAGTGATGACGAAGATGATAAGCCTTTATCAAAAATGATAGGTCACCCAAATGTAAGTTATAAATCAGCTTTATTATTTTAGTGATTAATCTTATGAACTAGTATTAATGTATTTGCATGTTATTGCAATGTAAGTTTGCTTTACTCAACAACTATAATTTTTTTTTCCTTTTTTTTTCTGCCAGGATGATCAGCTACGTACGTTAGTTGCTAAAATTATTAAAGAATCGAAGCTTGAAGAAATAACTATGAAACATGTCATAAGAAAGGTACTACTATTTGTTTTTTCAATTTTAATAAATAAGAACAAACCCAAAGTATTTAAATTACATGTTTAAAATATATGTGAATCATATATTTATAAGCAGATATTAATACAAATATTATATATATATATATATATATATATATATATATATATATATATATATATATATATATATATATATAAAATTCATTTACTTGTACTTTATCACAAAGTATTTAATATATTTATGTACAAAATACTCTTGAGTTATCAGATTATTAAAGATGCTCTAACGGTTTTCAATTAAAAAAAATGTGCTGAAATATAAATTGCTAGTTAAATAAGTACAATTTTTTCATAGTAAAACTTTGTAGTCAAATGTTATTTTTGAAATAGATATGATTATTAATTAGATTAACATCAATATCATTTAACATTTTGCAAGAAGCTTTGATTGTTTTATTTCATAATGAAACTGAACTTAATATGCTAAAAATGTGCAGTTAAATTAAATAATTCTAAAATTATTATATGACAATTAAAATATCATGAATTTTCTCCTTAGATAATGTGATTTTTCTATTTCTCCTATATTGATTTTAGAGATATTTTTGTATATTTTGCATTTTTGCCAGTATAATTTAGTTATATGTATTTTTGCATATTTATACATGAAAATAATTCTGAAAAATCTTGTTTATTTTTCTACTGCAGGTCTTTGATACTTACCCAAATTATGATCTTAGTTATAGAAAAGAATTTATTAAATCAAATATTAGACAAGTAAGTAATATGTCATGAGTATAATATTTTCTACATTTATTAACTTGAGAGCTTAGGATTTGAAAAACAAGACTTTTTTAATCCTATTCTTCTTTTATATTGTTTATTTGTTCATGGCTTCATGGATCTGATTTAGCCTCATGGCTAACCAGATAGGATAAGAAACAACAACTAGTTTATTATCATTTATTCACACATTCATTTTACAAAATTCCAAGTTTTGTTTAAACTTAATGAAGTACAGTAAATTTTTTTATTCAATTTTGAAAAAATATTATTATTAATTAATATTTTAATGAACAATATTTTGTGTTATATTTTGCTTCAATGCTATATCAAATTCTAATTTAGTTGTACATATATGAATTTCATATGCACTATCAAGGATCAGATTTTTCTGCAGATAACATAAGGTCTCTTGTATGTTAAATAACATCTTGGGTTATTTTTATATTTGACTGCACTATTAAGTTGCTAACGCTCCTTTAAATTGATACTACAACAAACCCAACAGATATCAGCAATTTATTTATAAATTGGTGGATGTAGTGCTATATTAATTATCATAGTTTAATTTTAAATTTTTGTAATCTTTTTCATGTTATACTGCTGATTTTGCTCTTAAAGTAGCTGGTTTGTGTACACATTTCGTTATTTCATCAAGAATTTTTTATAATATGGTTAGGTATTTTGAATTTTATTCTTTTGTTTTTAAAGAATTGAAACTTTTGTTTAAAGTATTTTTTTTTCTTATACTCACTTATAAATATTAAATCTAGAAATGTGAATATGATTTTTCAAAATTTGGATGGATTAATTAAATAATAACTTTATTTTTTAAAATTAAAATAATTATAAGATTGCTGAAATTACCAAAATGAAAAAAGCAGATTTTAATTATTTGTGAATAGTTTTAAACCCAAGCAAAGTTCTCAATAATCATCCAACTGAAATGGCTTTTAATAAATTCTAATCAATAATTTCTGAAATTATGAAGAGTGATTTATGTGTTATGTTGAAGTCCTGATATTATATGTAATTTATGAAACATGAAATAAACTAATTCCTTATTGTAACATTTTATTGTCGTCTTACAAATGTTAATATTAAAAGACAACAATTTTCTTATGTAAATAGTTTCATTAATATATTCTTTAAGCAAATTGTTTTCATTAGAAATTAAATACATCATTCTAAGTTCATGTATTAAAAAATGCTTATTAAAATTTGATTTGCTGTTAATTTTGAGATTTTTTCTTTCAAATTTATATACGATTTCATCAATATAGATTTCTTTCTAGCTGATTAATTATTTATTTTTCATGTGTATATATACATTGTATTTAATTGCATACATAATTTAATGTCACAAAATGACAAAGTTTGAACATTTTATGTTTATTCCATATTTTTATTAAATTTTGTTATTTGAGCATTTAAAATATTATGCTTTAGATATATAATTCTGAATATAGTTAATATTACTTTTATATACTTATTTGTTTTTGTTTAAATTATTTGAAATAATTTGTTAATAAAGATGTACTCTGAAAATCAATTGCTGCTTGTTAATTCTATAAAAAAAATTAATCTTTGTTATCTTAAGCAAATTAAAAATATTTTTATTACTTTGTTAAATGATGATAGAAATTTATTTATCAAAGTACATGCATTACTTAAATCATATCATTGACAATTTAACTTAAATGATTTATAATATTACTTATAGAATTATAATTTTTCTTTTAGATACTTTCACAAATGGAAGATCAAAGCTGTTCTGTGACTACCACAGTAATTACAATTTGAATACACTCACGTTCTTCTTCAACATTGTAATTTTACTGTGATTTATTTTTCATTTTAATTTCAACTATCAGAATGAATACATAAAATGTATATACCGTGTACAAATCTGATATTTTTTAATCATTAACAGTTCTCATTTTTAATGCTGTGCTTTTTATGTATATTTTTAATTATTCATTGTCAGAGTCCAGATTTTATGAATTTCAACAGTGTTGTAAATGATCAGGTAGTGCTTAAAGCATGCAATATTTTTTCATTCTCATAAAATTTTGTGAAACTTTTTAATTTTCATAATACTCCTAATCTTAAATTTTAATAATATAACATTTTAAAATTTTATTTGGTATATGCAGTTTAATTTTTTTATATTATTTTAAATATTTGTATTCTAAGATATTTTTACTAGTGAAAAGCAATTACCACAAAAGTAAAATAATGTCATTAAATTTAAAATTTTATTGTCATGTTGTCTCCACATCCAAAGATTGATTAAAAATGGCGAAAATGCTTTATATTTTTGAGAGGGAGATAAAATAAAAATTGAATATTTCTACTTGATAAGTCAGTTAATATTTCTGATATAATATTAGAGTAAAATAGAATAAATTACATAAACATTTACTTTTGACATTTTTTAAATGATAGAAAATAATTATTTCTTGTTTAATTACAATAACCTTCTCATGTAGCAATCTTCATTCCATGTTGTAAATCTAATGCATAATCATATTGTGTACATTATGAATAATCTGAATAACTACAATTGTGATTTCAAGAATTTCAGTGAATCTGTATAAACTTTTAACATGTCTTCTCATCTTCATGTTTTCATTTATATTTTTGAAATCATCAAAACAAGCATTTTCATGTGAAATAGCTTTACTGACATCATATATAATTATGGAACTTTTCTTTTTCATGTCAAGTTATATAAGCTCCATCTTATATGTTCTCAATTCAAATTTTGATTATTTCCTAACATTATTTATGTTTTTAAAATTGGTAAGTTGAAGTATGAAAATGCAAAGCAGATTAAAATATAAAAAATATATTCTTTATAGCATATGATTGTATATTTTCTTATTCAAATCCAAAATGAAAGTGGCAATTTAATATAAAATTAAATTAGGTTGCTCAATAAAATAATTATCATTTGATCTGATTTTCTACTATATTGTGCAGTTCTATTCTTAATGAAATTATTTTAGAGGTAATATGTACATTTAACCACTTGCGCTGGACAGAAGTCCCACACAAGACGTAATGCTTTTGTCACAGAAACGTCAATGACGTGGTATGTACGTCGTCACTATATACATATATAATGATATTCTATATAACAACAAGTTCTTCTGGACTATTCCGGTACATATGTCGATGAATTCTTTGCCAGCGCAAGGTTAAAGACTTTTAAGTAATGACTATGAAGTATAGGAATTAAATTTTTAATTTCTAAATAATTGTTATAACTTTCTTATTCACATATATAATATGTTATAAACAATTCAATCTGGACTCTGTTTCTTTGTACTTAATCACAAAAGGTTATTTCTTTATTTAAAAATTTTCATTATTTATTCAAAATGTGTTATTGATTTTATTTTTAAATATTTTGTATTTATATTTTGAAAACACAAAATTTTTGAAAAATATTTTTTTTTATATGTAATAATTTTCCTTTATTATAAACTTGAATATAATTTTTTTATAAAAGAAATGAAACTTTATAAATTAATTAAAATATTTTTCGTCTTTTATTTATTACTTCAGTCATTCCATTCATCAATTTTTATGTGTGTCTATTTTTGTTTTCAAATTTTAATTTTTAATTAACTAAATTGATTAATTTTTATTAAATGTTTTTTTTATCAATTGTAACAAATATATATATATACATATTACTAAAAAGTTTTGGGTTTGGTGTCAAAATATTTATGTAGCGTAAAAATGTTATTTAAATATATATAATTTTAACCTTTTAGACTTATGCAATAATAACTTAGCTATAAAAATTTATAACTACCTATTTCTTATCGAAAAATAAATGCAATTCATATTAAAATCTGTGCAATTAAACAGCAAAATTACCATTTACAAAATCTGATTACACAAGCATGTAGTATTCACATTTAATTCTTTTCGTAAAACCAACTTTATAAGAGGTAGAATCTCATTTTTTATATGATTATTTCTATTCATATTTGCAGCTATTTTTAAGTGTATATATTTTCATGATTGTTTCTACAATTGTAGCTATTAAGGAAATAATCAAAAATGAAATCAAAAAATTGCTGACATTAAGATTTTATTTGATTATTTAAATATTACAAATTGAATTGTCATGAATTTGTAAAACAAATCATGAATGCATATAATATTTTATTATATGTTCTTGTAAATAATGTTGTCTTTATAGTAGAGAACTTCTGACAAGTTCATCTTAATATAATAGAACTTAAAATAGTTCAAACAATTTTTATGTGCATTTTATTGCTTTATAATTGCTTGCATTTTTATACCTATATAGCATTTTGTGCCAACTGTATGTTTGTCTGCAAGACTAATAGCATATAATGCAACAATCATTGTATTTAGATTATAGTTGGTTGTTATTTAATTGTTTATTGAAACATTGTAGTTTTACGAACATATTTCATTGATATGATCATATGAAATCAAAATATTAAATTGGAAATAATTGCCATTTTTTATAGCATGTAAAAATTTTAAAGTTTTCAAAAGGATGAACGCTGAATATGTGATATTAAAATATTCTTGTGTGTATAATTTCTTATGTAAAATAAATCGTTTTCATTTTTATTATTACAATATTTTTGTTTTTTATTGCAATAAATTAATTATTTCAGTAAGAATAATAACGCATTACACAAACACACACACATATATATGCATACATCCATATAATTTCTCATGAAAGAAAAGATTTAAAATTTCATTCATGCTTTTTTTCAGAATGTTTTCTAATGATTCTCACAGGAACAAAGGAAATATTTATAGGTCAAAGATATTAATACAATAAATGATAGAGATAAAAGAACATAAATTATGTAAGGAAATTTATTTTAAACAACACTAAGCTTCTTTTAATTTGGTACACAAAGTTCCGAGTTCTCTCCTATTGCAATTGAATGATAGAAATGCAATTTCAGCTTGCACTTCTATCGGAGCAGATTCTTGGGAAATTTTTGCGTTTCCTCTCTTACATGTGATAAAGGTTCACTATAGTTAGCCTCTTCGGGGAAAGTAATAATATGCTACAAGTATTGAAATAAAAACATACACCAGATTTCATAATTAGGCTATTCACTTGGCGGTGTCTACCCCACAGGCTTAGCTTTACCCTAAATGATACGAGATTCAATCTAATTCCATTGAAGATGAACACACACCTGCAAAAAACAGCATCCAACATTCATCTCGTTTAAATAGAAACCAAGATCTATTGGTGCTGTTGTTGTTTCTGATGACACTTGGCAACGCTAAGTCCGCCCATCAGAGACTAAGCGAATTAGGTCAGTGAGAGAGCGTCTTCCATTGTTGAATAGAGCACTTTCATGCGAAGGTGGAAGTATGACTTTTGGCTCATAGATGGCAGCACCATCTGAGTCTTCCAATTTTGAGATTAAAACCAGAGAAGACCCAAAGCCTGGCTCCAACTACCCCCAGAGGTATTAATTTGGAATGGGAACATTGCGACTCGACATATTTTACGTGCCCCAGTCGCCATTAATGAGCACAACAGATCTTCGTCTAAGCTGGAATTCGAACTCACCACCTTTCGGTAACGAGAACGACGCCCTAACCAACCAGGCCACCGCTGCTCCAATCTACTGGTTAGACCAAGACCTGATAACCACTAAGACATAGAGAGATCGAGGTAGATAATTCAGTTTTCTTAGCGACAAGTTATTACCAAGGAAAAGTCTTCAAATGTTTAACAACGATCTAGTGTAAGGCTCAACACTACACTACGTCAAAAGCACCCACGACGTGCAATAAGTAAAAGCTCACCTTCATCTTTCATTGTTCCATAAGGGCTAGAATCGATTCAAGGAACCTTTACTCCGAAGAATTCGGTTTTACAAGTAGGCTATGATGAGCTCGTGTTGTAAATATTTCTAAGGCAATAAACACAAATCAGAAATATTTACTAATTAGTGTTATCATATATGATTTCTAAAAGTTAAACTAGCATAAGTAAAATCAATAAATGGAAAAAGTAGACATTTATTATTGCAAAGTTGCTTATGAAGAAAGCAATTGCTTAATTACACTACTGGCAATTAAAATTGCTACACCAGGAAGAAATGCAGATAACAAAATGATATTTATTGGACAAATATACTAAAAATAACAAGTGATTAAATTTTCAAAACATTTGGCTGGATAGGTCCTGAGAAATCAGTATCCAGAACAACCACCTCTGGCAGTAATAACAGCAGTTATACGCCTGGGCATTGAGTCAAACAGAGATTGGATTGCATGTACAGGTACAGATGCCCATGCAGCTTCAACACGATGCCACAGTTCATCAACCGTAGTGACTGGCGTTTGGTGACGAACCAGTCGCTCGGCAACCATTGACCAGACGTTTTCTATTGGTGAAATATCTGGAGAACGTGCTGGCCAGGGCAACAGCCGAACATGTACCGTATCAAGGAAGGTCCGCACAATACCGGCAACATGTGGTCGGGCATTATTCTGCTGAAACGTAGGGTTTCGCAGGGCTCGAATAAAGAGTAGAGCCACGGGTCGTAACACACCAGAAACGTAACGTGCACGTGTACCATCACGCCAAGTGATGGGCCTGTATGATGATGAAGAATGCACGCTGCCAGTGTGCGTTCACCACGATGCCGCCAAACACGGATGCGACCATCATGATGCTGTACACAGAACCTGGATTCATCTGAAAAGATGACGTATTGCCATTCATGCGCCCAGGTTCGTCGTTGATCACACCATTGAAGGCGCACTTGTCTATGACACAGCGTCAAGGGAAGCCGCAGCCATGGTCTCCGAGCTGAGAGTCAAGCTGCTGCAAACGTCGTCGAATTGTTCGTGCAGACACTTGTTGTCTTCCAAACGACCCCGTTTCTTGACTCACGGCTCGTGACGTGGTTGCACGATCCATTACGGCTATGCGGATAATATGCCTGTCTTCTCGGTTGTTAGTGATAGGCGGCCGTTGAGATCCCGCATGGTGTTCCGTATTACCGTCCTGAACCCATCGATTCCATATTCTGCTAACAGTCATTGCATCTCGATCGACGCGAGCAACAATACTGCGATAAGATAAACCGCAATCCCGGTACGCTACAATTCGACCTTTATCAAAGTCAGAAACGTGCTGGTACGCATTTCTCCTTCTTACACGAGGCATCACAACAACTTTTCACCAGGTAACAACGTTCAAATGCAATTTGTGTATGAGGAACCGGCTGAACAGTATCCTCATTTAAACACAATGTAGGTGTCGCTACTGGCGCCTGCTTTGTCTGAATGCGCTGAAAAGCTAATCATTTGCATATCACAGCACCTTCTTCCTTTCGTATAAATTTCACGTCTGTAGCATTTCGTCTTCTTGGTGTAGCAATTTTAATGGCCAGTAGTGTACTTCCGATATGAATTTGGCTGTAAAAGAAAAACTTCGTAAAAAAAGATTAATTTTATTTAGTTATACTATGAGCTGCACTTAAATAATCCTAAAACTAATCAAAGAAGAGAAAGTTAAATTAATAAAGTTTGGTTATTACGCATTTTTACAGCGACAGTTCTTGCTTTCAATGAAATCATAAACTGATTGGATATAATAATAATCCCATATCATTAGCCATGTAATGAGATATAGGGTAATATCAAAATGTTTGGAATAAAATAAAGAGAATACATACGCAACATTATGATAAAAATCATCACATGCTCAAATTATTTTCAAAAAAGTTAAAATTAATGGTTAGAATTTGTTTCCTTCCATACGATAAAAAAGCCGGCGTTGATTCAATAGAAATAAGAACTATATCTAAAGTCAAAATTAGTGAGAACTAAAGATCAAAACTATGACATTTTGCTTAAGAACTAGAATGAAATGCTATATTTCATTAGAGATAATTACAATAAGGTGTAGCTCTTCGTCTTAATATAAGGATCAATTTATAAAGTTTGATAAGAGAAAATACATTGAAATTTAACAATTTTTTCCCATTTAACTCCTCGCACTGATACAACTGAATGCATAATTTGATGGAAAGAACCTCTTGAACGCTTATCACCAAGAACTTCAGATCTTTACACTCTTATCATATCATTGTAGGACGAATTTAACAGGTATAGCGCAGTTTCCACGCAGATCTAATAGACAGATTTTTCCTACTCTTTCATACAATTATTGAAAATACACTACAGGTAAGTTGTTACTTTTTGTTTTTGTTCTTTACATATTGAATATTTTTTAAAAATTAACAATACTTTGATTTAATACTCCCCCCCCCCTTTGATAAATCAGCTGTCAAATGTATTTTTTTTTTTCGTTAAAATTAGAAGTATTCAGTTCTTAAAAATTAAGATGAATAAAATTGTCTCATAAGTAGCCGAAGAAATACAATTTTTTTTTCTTTGTAAGTATCAGTAGTTCATTTTCTAAACTTTTCTGGACATACTTCGCCCTTAATTAGGGCATTTTTAGATGCTGAGAACACATAATGTGAGCTGTATTATCCACCTAAATGAGAGTTGGTATTTAGAAAGTGACATAGTTTTCTTTTTATTATAAACAATTTATCAAAACAATCACTCTGCTGTTTATAAAAGGAAAACTTTTTTGCTGTATAATTCTTGTTTTAATAAATTAACTTGCCAAAAATGTCAACAGAACAAGATAAAATAAAGGATATTTGGTGGACAAAATTAAAAAAGTTAATCATTTTCTAAGCATAAAATTTCTAAAGTTTAATTAAATTAGTATAATTTTATCTTATTGAATCTCTAAGTGTGGTCCAACTTTAATTTTACATTTTTAAAGACTTCACCTTTTCCATCATTGTGAGTAATTTACTTCCACTGACTATTTTGATAGTAAAATTAACTGAAATAATTTCATTAAAAAAGGGAGAAGTATATATTGCTGCTACCTTTTAAATTATTTGTGTGTATATATAAGTATATACTTACAGATATATATACACGGTGGATGTTAATTTCATATTTCGTGAAAATCTTAATACCTAAATGTGAAATAAGCAGGAATTATATTCCCAAAGAAAATTTGAATCTTTTATTACACAAGCTTTATTTCTTCGCAAAGTACCGTATTTTCCCGAATATTATCGGCGGATTATGTGTTTAAAAAGTTCCGAATTTCTTTGTGCGTATTATTCGCCGCCGAGGATATAATCTGATAAAAAAAAAACATTCTCCATCAGAGAACTTTCTTGTTATGTTTCGAAAGAAATACTGTTTATGTTTCATAAAATAAATCACAGGTATTACACCACACATCTGAGCTGCTTAAGCTTTGTCCAATTACGTTCAAGAGCGAATTCGGTTCCTCATAAAGATATCATATTTGCATTTCGCAATTTGTCTTGACGTGAGATGTTTCGTTTTGAAAATATACTAATTCGTATATCGTCATATGGAAGCAAAAACTTAAATTTCACAACAGATTTTAAATTAAAGGCTATTGCGAAACAAATAAAATTGGTGGAGACAAAGAGTAAATGTGAACTGAAAAACGCGCGGTATAAAAAAAATATATAAAATACCCAGTTTGTAAATAATCCATTTCTTTCATTTAAATATTAACGAAGCAAATATATAATTTTTTTAAATATGTCTAACATCGTTTTAAAAGTTATTAGAAGCTATCAATAAGTTTTATACGAATCTTCGCAAAATTATCGCCCTTGATCGATCTCGCGCTTCCATCTCAAGTTTACCGCATTTTGCGATAAGGTGGATCCAAGCAGATAATAAATGCTTTTTTTTTCCTTATTATATTTTTAATCATACTGCGCATTTCTTTATTTTATGTGACACCAATATTATCAGCCGTACATATTTTAGACTATTGGCCGAAAAAAAAAATTGCCGCGGATTATGCGACGCTTTTTTTCTCCTTTTACTCGAAAAAAAGGTCGTGCTGATAATACGTCGTTGCGGATTATATACAAGAAAATATGGTAACTAAATATCAATAATGGAAATGAGAAAGAAGTAAACATGAGGTGTTTTCATCTTTTCTCTGAAAGAAATTAAATACAGCTAAACTAAATTTTTAATCTTATAGACTTTCTTCCCTTTCAACACAAATTAGCTATGAAATTCAAAATTTCATTTTCCATCAAAAATTATTATGTGGATATTTTCTATTGTAGAAATTTTTGAAAATTCAAGTAGAACCTCATTTACAGTGTGGCTGAATTAAACTTTGCTTTTTATCTTAATTAAAAATGAGATTCACCAATCTGAAGTTTCAGCAGTTAAAATAATTATTATATGCTCAAATTTTAATTCATTTAAAAAGTCAGTACATGAAATATTATATGTAATGGCAGTTTAATTGTGTGCATTAATATTTTACTCATGAGTAAAAATCCACAAATTACACGCCAATTGAACACTGATTTTTTTTATGCATGAATGGAATATATATATATATACTTTTTATGTATTAAAATTACCAAATATTTCTTCTTCCAAATGATTAAGATAAATGTGCGTATATATGCAGAGTGTAATATTAATTATTGAGGATAAAGTGCCGTAATAAGTGTTCATTTTATTTGGTAATGTTTTACCAAGTTATGTTAATGCAAGGGATTCTTGCCCAGAGGTGGCACTCTAGTACCTGTTTTTCCTTATATATATATATATATATATATATATATATATATAT
>JAPDSC010136138.1:0-52179 GCA_026290005.1 Latrodectus geometricus | reverse complement strand
TAGAAAGTGTGTATTGCACGTCAAAACAAAATAAGTGAAAACAGAAGTTTGAGTTTTTATGTTTAGTGGCTCTTCTATTTATTCTTCCTCCTTAGTTCTCCCATATTTTGTGTAACAAGCTATATAATTGTTTTAAACTTTTAGAAAAGAATCTGCCACACTGCCTTGTTTGTTATGCTTCCCCACCCCCTTGCATGTTGCTCAATGGTCATCTTTAGTACATGAGAGCTAATTAGATCAGGATCTACGGTTTGAAAAGGATTCCGAACAATTACAAGCATTTCTGCCCAAGGTGGAATTCAAACCATGAACTGTTTAACCAAAGGCAAAAGCACGAAACCATTCGGCTGCCACCTCGGCCATATTGGTCTGTAAACAAATTCATCACAATTCATATGATTAAAAATATTTTATTAACATATAAAAGAATCTGTGATGATTGAAAATCTTGTATAATTATGATGGATGTCAAGCTTTTGCACATATGCAGAGGGAAGAAGTAAAAGTGGAGTACACCTCAATGGCAATTTTGTTGAAAATATTTTAGATAACACTTCTCAAAATATTTTAATTATATACTTAATATTCAAAATATTTTTATTTTAGTAATTTTTTTAATATATTAATTTTCTTTTTAGTTTTATATATAATTGTGTTTCTCTGTAGCTGAAGAAAAATAATCAAAATAACTTTCAAACATTTACTAAATTTAAAAGCTAATTCACATTAGAAAATAATGAATTTCAGCACAAATAATTTTTCCATTGTTAAAAATGAATTCATGCGTTTTTGTTAATTAAAATCAAATATTTAAATATCAAACAACAATGTTTCTTTCCATATACAAAACTTCAGATATTTAAACTTACAAAAACACCTGTAAATAAATGTTAATTTGTGAATGTAACTTATAAGCAATAAAATAAAATAATAGCTATTTGTTGTTTTTATTAATAAAATGCATATATTGTGGTAGTAAGTGGCAGCTTCATTAAGCTCTGTAAATCTTGTATTTTTTTAAGAGAATAAAATATTTTATCTTTCAGATTTTAAAAGAGGCCAAATTGTAAAAGCCCGTCCAGCCAATGATTGAAATGACACAGCCTTCAGGTATTTTTTGAAAACACCGAGTCTAAAGTTTTGACAGTATACAAGCAGTACAACAAGACCAGCTTGGCAAAATAAAATAATGGACAGAAAGAAAAGTTCAGCAAGAGACTAATGTGTATTGAAGCAGACTGTACTAACTAAAAAGAGAACATCAGCAAAAGTATCACAAAACTCAATGAGCATCAGGATTCTCATTTATCAGATGTTAATGCTAAACACGATCAACAAAGGTATCATTCAAAAATTCTAATCGATTCAGATTCGATTAAGAGTCAGACGATTCGCCTTTCATACTTTTCCTTATAACAGGACAGATGCCTGTTTAGGAACGAGCTTATGATCACAATTGTCTACTTCCAACTGCCAAGCATGAAGGTGAATCTGTCATGATAAGCAGCAGTCTTGTGTTTTTCTGGTGAATCAATCGTAACCCCAAAAGGAAGTATCACTGGGAAAAACTATACAAAATTTTAGATGATCAAGTCCATCTTATGATGCAAAATTTATTTTCTGAAGGAGACAGAATTTTCCAGGATGATAATGCACCTATCCGTGCATCTGGATGTGTCTAATCATGGTTTAATGAACAGGAGGATGAAGTTAACGTCTACTTTGGCTTTAAACAATCACCCGATCCCAATATAATCGAAATGACACAGTCTATTTCAGAGCATTCAATACAAAATCTATATTTTCCACCAGCACCTCTTTCAGAACTTTTAATATCTCGGTAAAAAGAATTAAAAATATTCTTCTAAAAAGTATTTATCACTTGTATGAATCAATTTCTAAGGGAATTTTTAGCTGTATTCCATATCAAAAGAAGTCCTACACCATACTAATAAAGGATTCTTTATAAACTCAAGCTGTTTCCCTTATTTTGAAAACTACTTGTATAGTCATTCTTTACTAAATTTAATTTTTTAAATGAGATTTTTGAATAACGCTTCTTATATGCTATACTTGACCAATGAATTATTTAAAATCACGTTGTTTAGGAAAAAGATAATTAACATTCTTTCAATAAATTAAAGAATTTTAATGCTGGTTCAGAATTTTAAATTCTAACAGGAAGAACAAAAAAGAAATTAAAAAAAAAGAAACATTTTCATTTTTCTAACCACAGTATTTATTGCAGTTGTTTTAATTAAATTTCTTTCACGTAATTTGAATATTTACTAATATTACAAATACAGATAACTAAAAGTTTAATTTCATAAATATACCTTTCTAATTTTTTTTGTTACAGGTGGATATATATTTTTTTTTATTCAAGGTTTAGAAAGAGTTCCTTTATCTTAGGAACTATTATAATGTTAAGATCTGAATAGTTGCTTACACTGATTTTAGAGGTGTTTTAAAATCTAATCAAATATATATGGAAAAAAAAAATAATACACACATTTTTATTAAACACATTCAAAAATCTATATACAAAACATTTCGAAATTTTCTTAAAATACATTATTCAGAAAACATTTAACAATATAAATTACAAGTCAAACATAATCTTTAAACATTGACTATAACTTTTCAAAAGATTTTTTTTTTCCAAAAATTAATTACTTTTTATTTTGTTCTTCATGCCACCTTTCATTCATTTTGCCAATACTTTCTCCACGTTTTGCAGCATTTTTCCCACTGATAACCATGCCTACGCATACGACAGCAGTAATAATACACATTATGATGTTGATTTTAATGCGTGATTTATTGCGTACTTTTTCCATCATATCAACACTGAAAAATAAAGTACTTACTATTAATTGTAATAAAGAAACTAAAAACCACATTCTTAAGAATTTGGCAGTAAATATTTACTTTTTATTTCTTTTTCAAGAAACAATAAAATGTAATTAAATAATAAAAGTGAATTAATCTGATAATATTTGATGAATTATAATGATTTTATCATAGTAATCTTAATTTTTATTTTCTTTTTTAAAAGAAAATTTAAATATAATTTTATCAATAAAAAAAGCAAATCTTTGATTTATGATTTTAAAGTATGCAACAATTCTTTTCTTTAAAAATAGGGACAAAGATTATAAGTTTAAAAAAATTCTAAGTTTCCAACATAAATAATAGGAAACGTCGAAGAAAAATCTACGCTTTTAAAAATCTGAAATAAAAAACTATTTTTATTAACTCATCATTCATCAAAATAAGATAATTGAAAGGTTTTAAATGACAAAAAGACTTCTCAGCCGCAGAGGAATAATAAAGGAAATTAATTCATTCAATAAAACAAATTATATATGAGCTGTAAATGAAATTCTACTGTTCAACTTCAACGTTGTCTTACTAGCAGTATAGCTGAAAATGTAAATAAAGTTTTTAATTAGTTAGATGTTCAGCATATTTTTAAATGAAATAATTTTCCGAAAAAGAAACAGAAACATAGAGAAAATTTAAGGCAGAATTAAGAAATTGAATAAAAATTTGTTAATAATCTTCTTTTTAAAATAATGAACTTTGTGTATTAATTAAAGAAGTGAGAACATTTATAGCCATATCAAATGGAATTAAGGAAGTATATTCCCAGCTTCAAAGAAACAAATCAATTATCTAGAACAAGAATACAATCAAAATGCCACTTGACTAGTTGTTGGTTCAAGTAAAATTTTGTGTCTCAGAGAAAACAATAAATAAATAAAATTATTAAAAGTTTCTAACAAATTTATTGATTGAAAAAAATCTTATCTCCTACATTCAATTCCTTAAATTACTGATATAATAATATTTATCTGATTATAACTTAAGAGAGAAGACACATTATGTATAATGTAGGAAAAAAAAAAAACTTTTAAGTCTCTTAAAAATGAAAGCTATTTTATTGAAAGTATTCAAAATTATCATCAGATTGCACTTGTGGCACTTTATGTGCTGTTTTTAAAAAAGGAGACTCAATGTTATTGTTCCAAATAATAAGGCATTAGCTTTTTGAGCACTATATATAAAATTTTTTATTATCCTTTTTAAGAGAATTATACTTTGGGCTAATGATATAATTGGTGACTATCAATATGGATTCAGGAAAGGGAAATCCACCCTGAATAGATTTTCAATTTGTGCCAACTTCTTGAACAATCTAGAGTTTGAAATTGAAGTGCAGTCTCTTTATAGACTTCAAGATGGCCTATGATTATGACTTTTTTACTTGTAGCTTATGATGTGTAGAATGACTGAGAAAATTAAATATCTGGATGGCACATTTTATTTATTCACTAACACAAATTTAATAACGAAACAAAGAACAAGTAATTCAAAGCATTTTGCCCCTACCAAAACTTTGCTACCTCCCCATAGACCTTTCTCGGATATATTACTCTAAAATATGGCAACCTTTATCGAAAGAGAGACTCCAAATTGTTGCCAGATACAACATCTCCCCAGCAAGATTGATGTTACATTGCTGAATTAATCATCAATCTGAAAACGAATTGAGCGACTATTTGTGATCATACACTTAAAATTCATACAATTGTACACATAACAAAACAACTTGCATATAAAAAGAAATTCACAAATTTCAATTAAAATAATGTTTAAATGAAACTACAGACATGTACAATATTAATATTAAAGTATATAAACAGGTGCACATATTTTTGTTTTCATGAACATTTTTCATCACATTATAAAAAAATCTAGACATATATACATATAATAAAGAAACATTAAAAATTTCAATATTAATTAATTACACAATAAACAATAAATATTTCAAACATTTAATTAGAGAATTTAAATTTACCAAATGCTGATATACTTCAGATTACAAATATTTATTTTTACTTACCCCACTACACTGTTAATAAACTAATAAGATCACAAAAATTTTCATATATCCAAAAAATTAAAGCATTTAAAAAAAATCTTCACACACAAATAAATGTTCAAATGTCAAAGGTTGGTAACCATTGGCATTTGAACAAAGCATCTACATTAGAAAGACTTCTTCCTGAGTAATAAATGATTTCTATGTTGTATTTTTGTAAAGCAAAAGCCCACCGTTCAAGCTTTGATGACTGAGAGCATTTTACACAACAAATAATAAAAGATTATAGTTTATCAAGATTGTTACGATTGATCTAAAAATCCATGATTCAAACTTCTTTAATGCCCATACTATGGCATTAACTTTTATGTTCTATCTTTGATAATTCTAATTCATGTTCTTTTTCTAATCTTAATCTTTCTTCTTCAACTCGTTATCATTTGATTTCTTTTCTTCTTCATTTTTCTATGGAGTAGAAATTAAAAATTCTTTTACAAAGTCAGAATCTTCAGAAGTTTTTGTTTCAGTTCATCTGATTTCAAATTAAAAAAAAATGCTTCTTCTCTGATTTCCAACAAGAATGCTATCAAGTCTCCCTTCTTCACGTTTTTAAACATTTTCTTCTGTTTCCTTAGCTTCCTCAACTTAATTTCATTGGCAATTTTAACCTCTCTTTCTGTAATTTTAATTTTTCACAGTGTTCATTCTCTTCAGCTCTGGTTCTTGAAAATGACTGAGTTGTGATATGTAGAATGACCAAGAAAATTAAATATCAACATTCACTGAACAGCACATTTTATTTATTCACAAACACAAATTTAATAACTAAACAAAGCACAAACAACTTAGAACATTCCACCCCAACCACAACTTAGCAACCTCCCCATGGACCCCTCTCCGTCACATAACTCTGAAGTATGGCAACCTCTCTTGAAAGAGACCACCAAATAATCGCCAAATATATAGTTCTTTCTGAGATGAACATCCCTTATAAGCATTTAATGCTAATTAGAACCACTTTGATTAATATTTCTTGTGTAAAACTATCGCCCAAAGTTCATATAGTTAAAATTTAGTTGAATGGAATTCATAATTCACAGATGTATTACATCTACAGTGATAATTACACATTAGAATTATTTATATTTCTTTTAATAAGATAAATATTAAATAAACAAAACAATACAAAAAAAAATAATGGGTTTTTTTTTTTTTTTTTTTTTTTTTTTTTAAAGTTAAAGAGGATTATTAAATAAAGCATATAGGTCAAAATGAATGATTGTTTTTTCTGCAACATCACTTCAAACATACTTTCACAAAAGCATTGTACCTAAAATATCAACTTCATAAGGTGATTTATAAACATTATCACTTTTTTCAAAAGTATCCAAGGATATTTTCATTTGAAACTATTGACACATTCAAATGCATGCAACATTAGAAGTTAGTTCAGACATGAGAAATTCTACATGGCTTAGGTAATGATACTTAAGGCTGGCACCTATGAATAGCTCAATTCCACTCACATTCAAAATTAATTACATAAAATCAAAATTAAAAGAAAATATATTTTTATAAACTCGACTAGGAATTATAAAATATATTTTTAGTTTTGATTTTAGAATATCAACTATTTATATTTTATACTGATTAATTAATACTTAATACGGCTTTCAGTTATTCATAATTCAAAGGATTCATAATTCTCCAATAACTTTGATTCAAGTTTAAAAAAAAAAATTAATAACGAATCAGATGATAAAAATAAGCAAAAGCAAAAGTGCATGAAAGCAAGTTTGTAAAAGACATTTTTCAAAAATTCAGTTCATAAATAGGAATTAAAATTATTATTGCATTTAAAGGACCCAGTTAGGGATCAGCCAATAGTTCACAAAATCATGAATGTTCATAAAAATGAGGATCTACTGTAGAAATTTTAAATTGTACAATGCTAAATAAAGTCTTTTTTCCTACCTCACATTACTTTTAATTTGTATACATTTTGTAATATAAACTTAGAAATTGATATGGTCTAATATCAATTTCATTAATAACATTTATAATTTTATACTTTAATGAGTAAACACAGAAAAATTATTGACATTAAATATATCATTAAAAAAGCAAAATAAAAATTTTCTTACGTAACAGTCGCTGGAACTTCTTTAACAGATGGAAATTTTTTCATCCATACCAACAGATATTTTTCTAAAGTGTTAGGCTTATGTGTACCTAAAAATAATACAAATTATATTATCATGTTTTCCTCATTTCAAAAAATTATTTTAAATTTTATACAAAAAATGTTTTGTACATGTTTTGAAAAATAAAAATTTTAAGTCACTATAATTTAAAAAAATTTTTTGCATATTTCCTTCAAAATTTTAGACAATAAAAGTGCAAATAAAAAATATAAATGTATGTCAAATATTATTAATAATAATATATTAATTTATTATATATTATTAATTATAGTAATGACTCATTAACTTATTCACTTGGAATTAAAATGTCATTTCAATATAAAATAAATCCAGAGTTAGCAAACTGCAGACAATTTAAGCTGCCCAATAAAATACAAATAAATAAATTTTTAAAATTTTAAACTGAAATTTTTTTTTAGATTTTAAAGGACTTTTTCTAAGGTCCTTTAAAATCTAAGTAGGTAGATTTCAGTCAAAAATTCTTTCTGATAATAGCTACATTGTATAGCTTCAGAAAGAATTTAGGTTTTTTAAATATGTTATTTAAAAGATTAAAAGAGAATGTTATTTAAAAGTATAAAAAAAGATAAATATTTTTATGCAATTAATATTATTGTAAAAAATGTTAAGATTAATGTAAAAAAGCTATATTTATAATACTTTATAACAAGTAAGACAATAAATACATGAATAGAATGAAATTATATACAGTAAACTAAATTTTAATTTGAATAACTACATTTCATTTTAAAAATCAAGCAATAAAGCAACTAGGACTATTTTCACAAAACATTAGTTTTAAACAAGAAAATGAAATATATCATTAAAAATAAAGTGAACAATATTTTTTCTGGAAAGAATGAAATGTAACATATCATTAAAAATACTTGTTATAAATTCACATTAAATTATTTTCTAAGTAATTTATTTAGTGGTATTTCTAAATAGATCAAGTCATTTGAGATAGAAAGTCCAGATAGGATTTCAAAAGACAAATATTTGTTACTCTGAAGAGAAATTTTAGGACAGTTATAGAAAATTAAGATTTTTATATTTATAAACTATTTCAGTCATATTTAATTTTAAACAAAATGTTAATAAGGGGTATAAAGATAGTTGTAGTACGACTTCATTACAATTAGAAAACTTTGGTTTCATCTAAACAATAAACAATGATTAAATTTCCTCATTAAAACAGTTGAAACCATAATAATTTATGAATGATAGAAATATTTAGAGCTTAAAATTTAAAAATCTTTTAAGTTTGGATTAGTTGATGGAATTTTTTCTGGAAAAGGAAATAGCTAGAATAAAAATTATAAATGATGTCATATCATTGTTTTAAATAAAATTCTGATTTAGTCTATTATCTACAGATAGTTGTTTAATTACTTGAGAGTATTATTTTGATATTAATAGATTAAGTGAAATCAAATGATCAAAACTGTGTTGGTACAATTATGTATGCTGATAACTTACTTGATAAGTACAAACAGTTTGTAATTCTAAGTGTTAATTATATTTCAGGAGTATCAACATCATTAATGAAACAAATTAACCTTTAAAAAATGAACTAAATTAAAATATTTTTAGTAAAATTTAAACCTTAACCTTAAAAATTAATCTTTTTTATTTTTAGATGAAAATGGAAAATTAAATTTATATCTGTTGAGAAATAATTTTTGAGATTCTTAAAATAAATTTCTAACTTTATTAAACTTTTTCCAAATTTTTTAATAATTACATTTTTAAACAAGAACAAACAAGAATGTTTCTAAAAAAGATCAACTAGGCTAGATATTATTTTATGTAATATGTATTTCTTCATTGATTTTAAGAAAAGTTTATTATGTACATGAATAGGTAATTAAAAATACTTTAATAAAAGATTATAAATTTAAACTTTATTTTTCATTGTCGTACTCTTGACTATACATGCTGATTTCTGAACCAATCATGATGGTTGAATTTGAAAGTTGAATATTTGTTGATTTCTAATTTTTCTTAAAAAAATTTAAAACTTCATTGGAGTCAGTTACAAAGAAACAATTAAAAATGATACAGTTATACTATATAATGAAAGAATTCAGAAATTTTTAATTAGTACTTTTAAGTAATAAATTCTTTGTTTTATTGGTATTTCCCTATCAAAATCAAGAAAAATTGATTTTATAAGATACATAGTTAATTATCAAAGTACAAATACATTTGTTATTTTTACAAAATATTTTCTATTTAATATAATAATGATAGAGCACAGTACAGCTAACAGAAAAAACAGACTTAAGTTTCATTACTTATGCTAAAACATGTGTACATTATATTTTCATATTCAATTTAGAAAATACATATAATATAGAACTATAATAAAATCTATTATTACAAATTTGCTCTTAACTGTTTAATCATTAAGTGTCAGCAATTTTATGTTACTTAAAGATTCCCTAGATTTAAAGTAATGTTAAAAAATCAATTGGATCTTATCTGGACCCGCAATCTTCAAGTGTAAAATGCAATGACGAATCAACAAATTAAAGTGACAAAATGGATCTGACAAATTTCTAACTGTTGTTATTTTATGATAACTTCCAACAATCTTAGAAGTTAAAGGTATTTTAATAACTATTACATAAAGTTTATTTATATTAAAATTTTTAAAAGATGTTTCTGAAATATAGTGTTGTTAATTTCAAGTTGTAAAAATAAAATTTGTATTTTCAGTTAGTTTAATTTGTTGAAAATATTTGAGACCAATGTTTAATTATGAGTTTGACTCAATTATTTTGAACTGGATATTAAAGTTTGAAATCCAAAATTTCTTTACATTTGTGATACAAGTAAGTAGAATGGAAATTGAAAAATGAAATTTACACTTCTAAATTTGAAACTTGAGGAAATTAACTTCCAATTGAAATTACAGAGAAGGTTAAAGTTCATATATTTATTTATTTTTTTGTGAGTTGCTTTAAATGTTAGAATCATTTTATGTATTTAATGTCTTACTAGTTAAATTAAACATTTGTCAGGAAATTCTGAACTACTAATTTAGTCCGCATAATTTAAAGGTATATTATAACATTGTTATTCAAGTAAATGATGTAGCGTTATAACTCAGTTATTGAAACCTGCTCAAAAATCTAATATGCATGTTTTTTCAAGGGTTTGTGCCACTACTCATTTAAAAATCAGGTTTTGCAAAAACCGATTTTAATTATATTATTGAATCAGTTTTATTAAGTGATAGTAGATAGGATGGATATATAGATAGGATATTATTTAGATTTAGTGACCAGCTATGAACTTCCGTCTGATAGTATTCATGAAGTTTTTGTTTAATATTATTATATTTTGTTAAAATCTTATAGTTTATTGATGACTTTTTCAAATCTAATGTAAATCAACTGTTGATTATTAACATAAAGTTTAGTTTCTTAAAAATGAAGAAAATATTTTTTAAACAATACTGACAATAATAACAGAAGATAAAGATTTTAATAATCAACTGATAAAACAGCAGTTTGTGATATTTCATATCATTAATGAAATTAATAACTGTGAATATATTTTTCAAGCATCTTTACTTCTTTTTCATTGTAAATTCTAAATATAGAATACTTAATTCCTTTATTATTTGCATAGACGAATTGTAATATTATAGCTCCTGAATACTACTGAAAAGATGCTAATTTCATAAGATAGATTTCAGTGTATTTCTTGATCTAGAAATTTCAAATGCTTTTCAGAATAAAAAAACACGTGTTCTATCAAGAGGTATCAAATTTAGATAAATTTATTGATATGATATTTTACAAAGTAATTTTTTATACAATGCAAAATCATTTTTTGCTTAAACATAAAAGTGGAATGGGGGGGGGAGGGTTAATGATAGTAATAGATTATATCACAGATTTCATCCTAAATTCCAAATATAGAATACTTAACTTCTTAAATTTATGTTTTATTATTTGTATAAATGAATTATAATATTATTGCTCCTGAAAATCACTGATAAGGAGGCAAAACTTCATTAAATGTTTTCTGAAATTCATATCATGAACTTAATATTTTGAATTTCAGAAAGCAAAAACAAATGAATAACATTATAAATAAGGTATAATACTAATTTTCTATTAATTTCCTTTCCCAAATCCTAAATTGTATTGTGCACTTATACAAGCAAAACCATATGATAATACATAACTCTGCAAAATATAATTTTCAACAAGATTTTAGGTTTGGTTTGCAAATGAGAGCAAATTAGATTACGATCTAATTTAAAGCGAATTCTGAACCATTACAAATATCCAAGTCTGAAATAAAATTCCAACCCAAAAACTGTTATAAAGATTAATCTTAACCATTTGCCTATTAAAAGCATTTCAATAATATCCTTATATAAAATAATTATTTGTGAAATATTATTAAGGAGAAGGTAAATATTTTATAAAACAAATTAGTTTTATATTATATTTTCAAACTGAAGTAGATGTAAAGCAAATGTAGTAGATGTAAAGCTGCATATGAACAGCAGTTCAAACCAGTTGTGTTACAAGTCATTCTATCAAGTCTGTTCCAGTGTTAATCGACAATAACAAAAAAAAAATCAATATTTTGTTAACCTAAAGAAACCTTTGCACAGACTCAGCAGGAAATCTTGTGGTGAGAATCATTGTCACTGCTGACAAAATTAGCATGACAACAGAAATATTCAAGACAATACTTGTGAAAAACTACTGCTGTACTAATTGTGTAATGACTCAAATGGTTATTTAAACATTGACACATTTTGACTAAACAATACATCTGATTCGCTACATTTAACATCGTTTATTCACTTTGTCGAACACAGCCGTAAGTTCAAGTTGGAAATGTTCTTTTCTGCCTCTCATGGAATGCAACCCTATGTTTCTATATAATTACTCATCTTCATAAGAATTATCAACCCACTTTATTTATTAAAAATAATTTTAAATTACGCTGCATATACATATGTATACACTATCTACAAACATATATCTGCATATATATATATGCAAACACACATAAATTAAAACAAAATATTGCAAACCAAACTACTTTCTTCATACTATTTCACAGTTTACAACAATTTCAATTCGATTTCATAACTATTGTCTAAAAACTAGATATCCTAGACATGACTAAATACAATTTTGGATTTCTATTACGAATGCAAAATCCTAGATAACTTTTTTAAAAATCGGTTAGTCTATATTTTAGGGTACCCCATTGATTCTCGCCAAGTTGTGTTCGCGGTTGATCGCCAAACTGGCCAAAATCCAATCGTATTTTGATTGCAACAGAACATGCCAATAAACCAATATATAGCCAAATAAAAAATCACCAAGTTTGCCAAGTGGGCACCCTAAAATATAGTTTTACCTAAAAATCCAGCTCACATATATTTTTTTATCATGCGAAGAAGTATTTTCCATACTTTAAATAACTTTTTGCTCAAATATTAACAAAATTATTCAGTTTGCAAAATAAAAACTAAGTTTTTGCATTATTCAGTCAGAAAATTTGCTTGAAAAATTAGAGAAATATAAACCTTTTTGAGTCGAATATAACAGGTTAGATGGGGCCCTAATAATTTTTGATTTATTAAATTGAAAATAAAACACATTTTTCGACAGTGCATTATTCACACGATTTAAGAAAACTGAATTCATAGTAAGCATAAGCAACACAAGCAGTGTCAAGATTCAAGGATGGTTGGATCGTTGGATGGATGAAGGATATTTGAGTTTTCAGTTTGTTTTCGCTTGTAACCTTTCCAGACATAAGATGAAAAATTCGTTTTTACTGTTATTTATACTAGCATACTTATATGAAGTGATTGCAGTAATAATTATCTAAATTTAAAAATACTGTAATCTTGTTAAAATATCCATTTGAAAATAAAAAAATAATATTTTCATTTTCATAAAAATCATTTAATGTTTCGCATTTAGAAATGGCAACAAAGAAATTGAGCTGACGACAAATAAACATTCTCCGGTATCTACGTTTAAAAATTTTGCCCACTGTTAGTGTCTTCTGATATTTAACTAATTTTATTTCATAAACGCATTTATTACTGCATTAAATATGGAAACAATATACAGTTTGCCTTTTACTGTGTTAGAAATTCCATGTTTGAAGTTAAAAAAGCCATCCTGGTTTCATAAACCCAGTGCTATGTTTGTTTATGCATTAGTATTAGTTTCTTACTTTTTAGTCTGTGGAGGTATATATTTTGTTTTTCCAATTATTATAATAATATATTTTTTAATCAAATAATGTGTTTTTGCATTCTTGTAAATTTATGATATATATATATCTTATTTATAATTTTCTTAGGTAGTATGAATGATTTGCTCATAGAAATGATATTTTGTCAGTTCTTAAAAAGAGAGACTAATTTCTGTCTGAATCTGTAATTTCTATCAGATTATCGCTTGATTGTCGAAAGGGATTTTAATCATGAATTAAGTTTTCCAAGATTTTACTACTAATTAAATTTAAACTGTTTTAATTTTTTATATTTTGAATAAAATGTTATTTAATATATATGCTAATTAAGTGAGAATATTTTTTAATACTTATTCTGGTTTTAAAGTATTTTAATTTTTGTTTTCTTCGATTCAGTGTAATAACAATTTAAATCTTCATGTCATTGTTACAAACAGAATCTAAGTTTCATAGAAAAAAAAATCTAGGTTAGACTATACTTTAGGATGCTCCTTAGATTCTCGCCAAATTGTGATCGCCAAGTTGTAATCGCGATTGATCGCCAAGCTGGGCGAAACCCAATCATATTCTGATTGCAACAGAGCAATTGATTGTTCTGTGCCAACAAAAATCACCAATAAAAACGATAGCCAAACAAAAATTGCCATGTTTGCCTAGGGGGCACCCTAAAGTATAGTTTTACCAAAATCTATATTAACTTTTAATAATATTTTTTAATAAATAATGATGTGATATTTGAATAAAAAGCAAAAGCTTCCATAATAGTTTACAAAAAGTTTCTTAGTTTTTCATTCTTTATCCATAAGATTTGATTAAATTTATCTTTTAAAGCTAAAATATTTAGATGAGGTACTTAATTTTTTCATTCATGAAAATTAACTATATTTGTGAAAGGTATAGTATCAAATCCATAATATATTGTTCATTGCTGCATCAAAAATTAATTTATCATTTTAAAGATGTTATATTTCATTAAAGAAGATATTTTACTACAAAACTTTCTTGTTTCATTACTTTAGGATATAAGGAGAATGACATAAAAAATTATTTCTATAATATGGAAAAATAAATAGTAAAATTCTAGGTACTGCGCAGATTTTGTGCAATTTCTAATTATTACATCAAGCACTGCACAGTTATCTCGGCAATCTAAATTACGTCACTCTACAGGATATCATTTTTTCAAATGTCTAAATTAATCTGGAATGTCTGATTTTATTTATATTGTTATAAATAAATATATTTAATAAATATTCTAGTTGTTCAATAAGTTTTCTATTGCAACCTTGAATCATGTAAACATTAGGCACAGCTTGTCCTTTTTGGACCTTGCGTCACAAAACCCAACCATGTAAAATATTACAAGTCTGAGAAAATTTTTTTAAAATTGCTATCCTGCTATTGATTGCTATAAAACTGATAAAAAAATATGTAGATATAAACTTAATTTCAATTTCATTTTATAGATAAAAATTTATAATGTTAAATTCTCATAAAAAAAATTGATAAATCAAAACAATTAAAATCTTGTGTTTATTTACGACATTTTATTCTTTTACAGGTGTTATATATGATGTTATAGTTGAACCACCAAGCATTGGCTCTACAGTTGATGAATTTGGTCATTCTCGACCTGTAAGATTGTTTAGAATTTAAGTTTGTTATTGACATTGAAAGGAATTCTTAATTTTTTTTAAACAATTCACTTTTTTATGGTACATATATATGGTTAGGCTAATACTTTAGGCCTCCCCTTTGATTCTCGCAAAGTTGTGATCGCAATTGATAGCCAAGCTGGGAAAACCAAATCGTGTTCTGATTGGTTTAGATCCAGTCGAGCCATGATTGGTTTATTGTTTTTAGAATTTTGAAAATCCAATGGACGTTGCATTATTTTTTAATGTTCAACCATACCGGTTAGCACTGTAATTAGTGTAAACAGGTGCCAAAAAAATCAAGTTTGCCAAAAGGCACCCTAAAGTATAGTTTTACCATATATATATATATTAAAAGAGTAACTAAATTTAACTCTGAAAAAGCTTTGTTCCCAAGCTAAAAACTGCAAATGTAAATTTTACACCAAGTATAAATTACATACCCGTTTTATTTAGATATTTTGTTTGCTTATTTTAACTCTAAAAACTATTTAATTCCATACATCCACATGATATAAGACATAAGTTACTGTACATTTAAAAATTTCAGTAATTAAACACTGAAGTTATCTAATAAAACACTATGAAGTTTCTATTTTAGTAATATATTAAAACCATAATAGTAAGTGAATGCTTTCTATGAAATAAATATTTTTATTTAAAAATGTTTATAATTTTGTTAAATATTGTTTAACAATAAAATTTTAAATTAAAAAAACTCATTATTCTTTTAGTTATTGATTGCAAAAATTAATAATTTGTAATTGCTCATGAATTTTAAACTTGTTTTTTTATTATAAATCAAATCTTTAAAATTAATGTACATTGTTTAAAATTAATATTCTTTATAAATAAATATATTTACTAAGGTTGGAGTTCTGATATTCTTGAAATTCATAAATTTTTGTCTTTAAATATCCTGATATTCCAAACTATTGTCTGAAATTTGTGTATTTTTTATTAAATACTTCTACAATTTTAACAAATTTGATTCTCAGGTGCTTTAGAAATATGAATTAATTTATATAAATCCCTATTTAAAAAAATGTTGCTATCAATAAAATTGCTTAATCAACTATTAATTGTTCATTCAAATTAATATATGGTAAAAGAATGGGGTGGAAGCTTGGAAATATTTTGTCTTTACATTTGAGCAAGTGTGTCATCACAAAGATAAATCATTAGTTACCTATGGTTAATTCTACAAAATCTGCAGTGAATTCATCTATCCATAGAATATATTTTCTTTTTAGGATGTATCTTTTGTTACAATAAAAAAGATAATTTTTCCCTTTGAAATTCCTCAAACTGGAAACAGTTATGTTAATTTTATGTTTTCATCATTGCCTAATTTCTTCCATTGCCCATGAGCTAAAGGTGGAGTATTGATTCTAGTAAGATTGGCTAGCCATGTATGATTTTCCGAACAATGAAAGTTTTCAGTTAAGTTGTAAAATTTTTATGCTGTGTCATAAAACCATATGAATTTACTATGTTGTGAAATTAGTGGAAAAATATATAAGCTTTCAGTTTTTTCTGTATACAAAGAGACTTAAGAAAATGAAGAAATTATATATTACGATCTTGATTTGGTGACAGTTTTTTTAAATCTTAAAATCCATTTTCAATATGGTTTCCTTTTGTTCATGATTACTATTAAACAATCGATTTAGATTAATAATCTTATTATCCTTTATTAATATATTAAATATATATTAATAAAGGATTATTTGAGAAAATATTTCCTTTTAAAAATATGCAAATCTGATTCTTAGGAACAAAATCCATCTACATCCATGAAACTTTAATTTTTGTTTCGTTGAAAATATTATTTTATGAAATTTTGTTATATAACAGCATAAGTTTTATTTTGCAAATTAAATACTTATAAAAACTAATAAAATTGATGCTTGATTAAAATATAGAAGTCTATTATAAATTGTGATCGATTATGTAATTAGAAATATCTTTTTGCTAATAAAAGCAATGTATATTTTAGAAGTTTAAATAAAAATATTAGTTTTAATTCAGAAGCATGTGTGTGTGTGTGTATATATATATATATATATATATATATATATATATATATCTGAAAGCAATTCAAAAGAATATGGCCATCAAAAAATTGCTTCATGTTGTATAGAAAATATGCTTTGACTTTTTAAATAAGTACAAGAAGTACTTTTGCTGTACTTACTTTTTAAGTATCATAATTTTGTTTATTAATAAAACATCTTAAAGTTATTTTCTAATAGCAGTGTCTTACTTTTTCTTGTGCTATTTTATGCACTAATTTATTGAAATGAATACCAGTAAGCTTTTTATTTAGGCACTTAAAAATAAACTTATATTTGTAAGAATTTTCCTTTCTTTGCTGTTCTGCATAAGTAATAAAATTTAATCAAATTGTTTTGTCTTCCCTGAATATTACTTTAACTATAAATGTATGTTTTGCATAATAGTATAAGAAATCACAAAATTCAGAAATTTAATTTTCTTTTGAAAATTTTTAAGTATGCTATGAAAAACAAAATTCTCATCCTTTTGTTTGGAACTCAAAGGTCTTTTTGAAATTTGGTAAAATAGGGAGAAAATGACACTGACTCTTTTGAATGCTTTATTTATTAAAACATCTTTAACATAAGTTATGTCAGTAAAATTCTTAAATATTCTACTAGATTGATAAAAATGAATAAAGAATGTGTTCTTTATGTGTAAAGATATGATTTTTCTTGTAAATTTGTATGATGATAATAAAGATAACAGCTAATTTTGGGATGCTGATTTCAGCTTAGAAAATACTGGGGATTATGCAAAATATGTGACTCTTCAGAGTTATTTAATTGGATTCTTAATTGGAAAGAAATTTCTGACTGAACAATTCTGTAGTGATTAAAAAGAAAGCTTCATTATCTGAGTTAACAGTAAAATGTTTATTTACTTGTCATGATCTCATTTGAATGTGTAAAAACTCTTACACTCCATTTGCTAAAGAAATGATGCTACATCATATTTAGAAATCTCAAACAGAATATGCATCCTATGGAAAAATTAAAATAGTGCAATACACTGGTAAAGAAAAAATAAGTGTGTAACAGCTTCTTACGAAAAAGAAGTTGAAATATTTTTTATCTCTTAGAAAATATGAATTAATTTTAAAAAGATAAAATTTTGTTAAATCATTATTACTGTTCAGCTGAATAATTTTTGGATAATGCAATAAGAAAATATTCTTTACTGTTTTTGATCATGTTCATAATGCTAAATTAATAATTTTAAAATTGAGTAGATAGTGCTGTCTGTTGCTAAATGAAGAGATTGCATCACAAGCAATTAAAATTAAATACTGATGTTTTCCCTCTAAAAAATAATTTAATTACATATTGATACAAATTGTTATATTATACATTTTTCCAATATCAAGTATATATGTTAAAATTTCTATTTTGTAGTATTTTGTTATTAAGAATTTCATTATTACTATTTGTGATGCAATCTAACTATATAATTTTTGAAATATGTGCTGAAAAAGTTTTAACTTTTATTTTAAAATAAATAGTTATTTCAATTCTGCAAAGAAATGTAGCAACATTTATAAAATATAATTTTATTTTTATAGGTTGCATTCATGCCATATCGGGTTAATGGGCAGTACATAATGGAAGGATTAGCTTCAAGCTTCTTATTTACTTTGGGAGGCCTTGGATTCGTGATTTTAGATCATACTCACAATCCTAACACTCCAAAATTGAATAGAATTCTCCTTATTTGTGTTGGATTTATCTGTATTTTAGTATCTTTTTGTACATGCTGGGTATTCATGAGAATGAAACTACCGTAAGTAAATTATAGTTATTTTGCTTTAAAAAAGATTTTCTATTCTTTACTATACAAAATGAGATAAATAAAATTTTTATATATAATTATTCTTATAAAGAATATTTCTGAGTAATTGTAGAAAATGTTCTATATTAAATTTAATAAATTTTGATTTAAACTTAAAAAATTAACACTTAATTTATATAATATTTATTATATATGTATTGGAAAGAGCATATAAATTTTGAATAAATTTAAATCATTTATTCTATATGTATTGGAAAGAGCATATAAATTTTTAATAAATTTAAATCATACAAAATGTAATTATAATGTAATTTGATGCACTAGGATGGTTGTTTTTTGCACCAAAAGTGTAATTGATGATTATATGTTTTATAACATATACTGTAAAAATTAATCACTATAAGCATCCATTCACTTGGTGAGAATCAAAATCAAACTGTTGAACTGATGTTCAGAAAAGCCCTGCTAAATTTAATTTTGTAATGCATTTACCCTGAGCATTTTACAATCTAACACAATGCCAGTGAAAATTAATTTGTAACATCTTAGTTCTTTTAATTTATGTATGTAAATAAAATATCCTCAATTTATAATAATGTAAAGTACAAATACACTACTGGCCATTAAAATTGCCACACCAAGAAGGCAACATGCTACAAACGTGAAATTTATACGAAAGGAAGAAGGTGCTGTGATATGCAAATGATTAGCTTTTCAGTGCATTCAGACAAAGCAGGCGCCAGTAGTGACACCTACATTGTGTTTAAATGAGGAAATTGTTCAGCCGGTTCCTCATACACAAATTGCATTTGAACGTTGTTGCCTGGTGAAAAGTTGTTGCGATGCCTCGTGTAAGAAGGAGAAATGCGTACCAGCATGTTTCTGACTTTGATAAAGGTCGAATTGTAGCGTACCGGGATTGCGGTTTATCTTGTTGCAGTATTGCTGCTCGCGTCGGTCGAGATCAAATGACTGTTAGCAGAATATGGAATCGATGGGTTCAAGACGATAATACGGAAAGCCATGCGGGATCTCAACGGCCACCTATCACAAGCCGCCGAGAAGACAGGCATATTATCCGCATGGCCGTAATGGATCGTGCAACCACGTCACGAGCCGTGAGTCAAGAAACGGGGTCGTTTGGAAGACAACAAGTGTCTGCACGAACAGTTCGACGATGTTTGCAGCAGCTTGGACTCTCAGCTCGGAGACAATGGCTGCGGCTTGCCTTGACGCTGCGTCATAGACAAGAGCGCCTTCAATGGTGTGATCAACGACGAACCTGGGCGCACGAATGGCAAGACGTCATCTTTTCAGATGAATCCAGGTTCTGTGTACAGCATCATGATGGTCGCATCCGTGGTGAATGCACACTGGCAGCTTGCATTCGTCATCGTCATACTGGCCCATCACCTGGTGTGATGGTATGGAGTGCCATTGGATACACATCTCGGTCACCTCTGGTTCGCATTGACGGTGCTTTGAAAAGTGCACGTTACATTTCTGTTGTGTTACGACCCGTGGCTCTACCCTTTATTCGAGCCCTACGTTTCAGCAGGATAATGCCCGACCGCATGTTCCTGGTATTGTACGGACCTTCCTTGATACGGAACATGTTCGGCTGTTGCCCTGGCCAGCACGTTCTCCAGATCTTTCACCAATAGAAAACGTCTGGTCAATGGTTGCCGAGCGACTTGCTCGTCACCAAATGCCAGTCACAACGATTGATGAACTGTGGCATCATGTTGAAGCTGCATGGGCATCTGTACCTGAACATGCAATCCAATCTCTGTTTGACTCAATGCCCAGGCGTATAACTGCTGCTATTACTGCCAGAGGTGGTTGTTCTGGGTACTGATTTCTCAGGATTTATCCAGCCAAATTTTTTGAAAATTTAATCACTTGTTATTTCTAGTATAATATATTTGTTCAATAAATATCATTTTGTTATCTGCATTTCTTCCTGGTGTAGCAATTTTAATGGCCAGTAGTGTAAAAAGACAGGTGGATAAAGTTTTTTTTTTTTTTAAAAAAAATTACAAAACTGTTGAATAATAATTTTTTTGATAAAAAGTGCCTCATTCTTTTCATTCAGACACTTTCTCTTTCTTTATCAGCATGTAAAGTAAATACATAAAACTTGATTTCTATATTAATAAAAAAAATCCTCTAAAATTTTTCTATTACTCATTCTTTTACATCAATACCATCTAAATTAACTGAAAAAGTATTATACCTTAAATTTATTCATAGGTATTTGTAATTTTTTTCTCCTATTTTCAATATGTTGTTATTAATATAATATAAATGTAATTTTTTCCTATGAAAATTCAACAATTTACATTAAATAGGTTATTATTAATAAATTATATTTAAAAATTACATTTTTGAATTTCAATCCATTGCATTACTTACAATATTAAATCTAGCTTGTAATATGTTTTAATTAATTTTAACAAATTTTACTTATATTAAAATCACTGTATTTTGAATATTTGGCACTTTTATGCAATAAAACAACGTTATAGAATTAATACAAGCTTAAATAAACCAAAATAATTTTGATAATTAATAAAATCTTTCTTGAATAAGAATTAATTTCTAGTTTTCATATATAAAGAAATAGTTTTTGCAATATATATATAATCTTTGATAGTATTAAATGTCCGTAACATTTGTCTTTATAAGACAATATCTTAAAATGTGATCTTTTATTTACTTAGGTTTTTGTTATCAGGTAGTGAATTGTATGAACTTAAATTCCCATGCCAAAAATTAGTATTGAATATTAAGAAAATGTTATGATTATATATTCATTAAGTTCAATTACAGAATCCAGTTTCTCTCTCTGCTTACATATGTAAATTTTATTAAAATACTTCCAAATTATAGAATGGACTCAGAAATTGTTTTGATGGCAAAAAGGCAAATTGCATATAAAATTTCCCAGATAAAAATATAATACTATATATTTATTTCTAAAATAAAAAAAAAACTTTATTATAGCTTCTCTTAGTTTTTTTTAAAAAAGAAAAGTGTGTTACAAAATTAAAATTGAATGTTCTAAATAATCACATTGTAAATTTATGCCGATTTTGAATGGAGCAATATGAAAAAAAATCTAGTACAAAAAAATTTAATTTCTCTTTGTTTTGCTTTTATTGGTGATTCATTATATTTTATAATGTGTTTTCTCTCTTTTAGGGGATATTTACAGTAAGAAAACTGGAGCTTGTCTACACTACTTAACCCTTTTATAGAAGTTTAATAAAAAGGAATATTTTCTATGAAATCAAATATTTATTAAAATAATAAATGTACATCTAATATTTATAAAATATAATATATTCACTTATAAAAATAAGTAAAAAAATATTCACTCATAGAAATAATCTCAAACATTCTATAAGAATTCTAAATGATTATCATTAAAATTTAAATAGTTATGTGGAATCTATCCTATGTTTTAAACATAAATTATGCAGCTGGCATATAGTTTGGATCTAAATAATTATAATCACTTCCTAGAAAATGCATGTAGTCACGGTCAATAAATCCAGCATTTGAATGTTGTATTTCTTCAAGTTGATGTTCTGCTACATGCTGTCCAATTTCATATGAACTATAAGAAATACATAATTTAATGCTGGAATCTGAAAGATACTTGCATCTTTGTTTAGCATTGCTTGCATAAATGAAATTTATTCAAAACAAACTCATAATTATTTACGTAATAAGATAAAAAATAAAGACAATGTTTTTTACTATAGTTAAAAAAAATCTTAAAATAGTTTTTCAGTGTTGTACATAATATATCTAAATAAAATTTAATCATTTAAGTTTACATTAAGATAATATACTAGATGTATGGAAAATTTAGTTTTAAATTTCTCATAAAATATTAAAGTATCACCAATTTATATTGTACTAAAATGGATAGTGATTGTAAATTACTTTGTTATTTAACTTTAAATGATAAATTTGATGAAGTTTCATTTTGAATAAAAATTTTAATAAATAAGCACATCTAAAATTATCTTCGATGTGCTTTGTTTATTAGTAAAACATTTCATAGTTTAAATCTAGCAGAAGAGAATAATTTTCTGCATGAGTATTGGGTCAAAAAAAAACTTACATCACTATTTTTATCAAAGCATTTAATGCAACAAATTTCATATTGCTTATAAAATTTTAACATTATTGATAATTATAATGAAACCTTAGTTGAACATTATATTTGCACAAAATTTTAGATTAAAGTTATCAAGTAACTTTCAACTAGTTAAAAAAAAAACATTAAAATTTATAAATTTCAATATTTTTTTAATAAGTTGGAATTCCTAAATTTTAATGTGTCTGGTTAAAAAATAAAGCATAACTAAGATATATTATGGTCACAGTAAAATATTAATGCCCAAAAGTAGTATGTTTTCTCTTAAATAATGTCCTATAAAAATTATTAATTTCAATTATGAGGTACAAATATTAAATCTTTTAGATACTGCGCTAATAATGATGTCACAAACCAATATAATGCCTGTTTTATTACTTTTTTTAAAGCATTTTTATCATTATAAAATAACTATTCACATGTTTGTTTTTTAAAAATTATCACTGGTAAATTTTTAATTGTTTTCCTTTCTAATGAAATTTTTTATGATAAAATATCTGGCACACTAGCACTTGCCTGAGAAAATATTTACAATGCTTTTAGGTAAAAAATGAATTACCATCTCAATCACCACTACAAAAATTCTTCCATAAATTTGATGTATATGAATCTTATCAAATCCTTAAGATCATTCTTGTTTCATTAAGAGATAATTTGATAATAGAATAAAAAAAAGTATAATCAACATAATTATTTGAAACCCCTTTAAATAAAAACAATCCCATAAAATTTTGAACACAAAAGAAAATTAATATATAACCAAATATAATATCATATTACATAAATTTTTAAAATGTATTAAAAAAAATTTTAAAAAACCTACCCCCCAGCACAATCTTCACAGAAATCTATGGTTTGAGGTGACTTGCATTCTATGCAATGATAACGTACTCCAACAATAGGTGCAGTTTTGCATAATGCACACTATAAATAAATAATTACATTAATAACAAACAAGCACTGTAAGTAACTTCATAAGGGTAAATTGTAGCTTACTTTATATCCTAAATGTTGTGTCAATGTTGATGATTTAATTCTTTTCTTTAATAGCCTTTTATACAATAATAATTCTTGATACTCTGCTGTATTGTGTAAATCTGGGCTGATTTCTTCATCATCCTATGTTAATGAAAATAAATAATAAACTTACAAAAAAAAAACATTCCTTTTTTTGAAATGTATATTGTAAAAATGAAAAAGCAGAAATATTTATGTGAAAAAAATTTACTATGATTGTCACAGTAATAGCCACAAAATAACTACCTTTTTTAAAATGTTTAAAGTTTATTTGTTAAACTAACGAAAAATTAAGCTGCTAAAAAAACCTTTTAGCCTTTAAAAGCTATGTATTTACATTTATATATATTTTTGGAAACATAAGAAGAAATGCTAGAGAAAACCTCACCCAGAAAATGGTAAGAAGAAAAAATTAATTTTTTAGGCAATTTAAAATGCAACTTTATCTAGAAAAACAAACAAACCTTTGTAAAAATAATGTGAATTATCTAACACACACACAAAAAAAAAAAAAAAAAAAAATTCCCAGTTGATATTTCATTCTTAATCTATATTTTTTGTCCTTTTAATAATTCTGTAACATATTTTTTAATAAAAAAACTATCCATAAAAAAATTTAAAGGTTTTTTTTTCTTACATTATTAATGCAAATATTCCAAGGAATAAAGTATTTTAAAATTTATAAATAATTTATGGTCAAAAATTTTCTGATTTTTTTTTTTTTTTTTTTTTTTTTTTTTTTGAAAATATTCAGTCAGATGATGGGGTGAGTATCATTCAAAATTTGTCCAAAAGAAATTTGCTAAATAAACAATATTATTTATTTAAATACACACTCAGTAAACATATAATAACTCAGCCTTTCTATTAAGGAAAATCTAATTTGAGCAGTTGTTTTAAGAGTGGTTTATAATTTTAATTAAATTAAACAGATTAATGTATAACATGTAAACTACACTTATGTATTGAAATGATAAATTAATTATGTTACCACTTCATAATTTAAAGTTTAAATTTCATAGTGAAAAAATCTTACTTGATAAATATTATGTTCTTTTTTATTTATAATGCAAAATGTTTGTTAAAATAAAATTTCTATCATTGGAATTGATGAATAAAATAGTTTTTCTTTTTGGAAGAAAAAGTTTATAACATAATATTATAGATTTTATTATTTATGAATACTTTTTTTACACAAAAAATGCAGCACTGTTAAATTAATTGTTATAATTTTAAGCACTATCTTTAAAAAAGTGTTTTTTCTCAACATATGATGAAACACATGATTTCCTACACTTTTAGCATTACTATTTCACTAGAATTTTATTGCTCGATTTAGGCTGTTCCTAATTACTCAACCTTAAATTTATAATCAAAATATTAGTTAAATACATTTTTTTGTAACTAACACCTGGCTATTTATTTTAACCAGCTCATGAATGAAGCCCTATATATAAGAATAAGATTTTGATAATTATGGCCTCTTTTGACACCTGCTGAAACTCCTTAAAGATAGATGTATCATAACAAGGACCAAAACTTTTTCTATGGAGAGATAATGTCATAGCTTGCCACCCATACTTTATTAGTTATCTTAATGTGATGTGATACTTCTAATCGAGTGAGAGTAAACCAAGTTCTTTTATTTACTTTAAAACAAAAAGTGTTTTACTATAGAACTTCAAAATAATAAGTGACATGTTTGTTTATAACTTATAGGAGAAGCAGTACTGGTGGAAGTAGAAGGCAGTATTGAATTTCTTCCATTTTAATTTTTTCCTCAACAATCATCTTATATATTCTGCATGGAAAAAAATAATGTTTAGTTTACTTATTGTTCAAAGGTCAATTTTTGCATATAAGGGTTAATTAGAAAGGACCTACAGTTTAAAGTGAATTTCGAACCACTACAAATACTCTACCCAAGACAGAATTTGAACTGAAGATTAAAGCGCTAACTCAACAAAGAAAGTGCCAAAGCTTTGTCCATAAAAAGCAAGAACACAAAATGACAAATTTGTCTAAAGCAAATAATTTTTAGACAATATGACTACATCATTAATCCAATGTGTAAAAAGCTGTACATTGGTATCAACAACTTAAAATAACTTAATGCTTTTTAGATAGCTCTTGAATAATTTGTTTTGTTCAAGTATTTTCTATTTAATCTGAAAATATATAAAGTTAATTTATAAGTAACTAAATTCAGATTGTGAATTTATAAATCTATTTCTGTTTTATGATACATAATGTTCTTTAATTTTTGAATAGACAAAAGTTAAAACTTTGATACGTATAATTTTTTCAACATTGTAAATATATAAACATTCAAACATTAATTTTAAATTTCTTTAAAATATTTCCAAAATAATTCATAAAATTAAAACATTAAAAATATTTAAGAAGTAAAAAAATTATGATTGTAATATATTCATTTCTACTTTGAATTTAATAATCTATATTATAATCTTTGGCTTCATTTCCTACATTTTTTTAAAACTATTTTAGTAAATGAAGGGTAAGATCCTTTATTTACTAAAATAATATTCAAATATTGATTGCTAAGGGAGAGATTTACATTTTATTTTATCATATAAATAACCAGTTTCAAAAAATGTCCATTAAACACAATATTTTAGATAGCAATTAAAGAGATATAAATAATTACAGTTGTAGTATAAAATATAAGTGTTTAGTTTTGGTCTGTAACTCTTGTTTTTTTTTTTGGGGGGGGGGGGGGGACTTGCATATAAAATAAAGAAAATCCTTAAAAAAATGTGAAAATGCTCAGATTTTTGGCTCAGTTCCAGAATATTTTTTGGAAAAATTACAAAGATAGGATTATAATTGATAATCAATTCATACATTCCAATTTACTGAACATGCAAATACAAGATATTCATGAAGCAATTAAGAAAACTTTATTCCTAAAACTATTAATATGAAATGATAAATTAAGAATTTAAAAACTTCATTAACAAATGCCATCAATATTTATTAATTGTGTATGTTTTTAATAGGGAAGGTTTAGTAAAAGACAGGAAAAAGAACTTAGTTAGTAAACTATATGTTTGTGCAATCTTTTTAGCAATTACAAAATAAATATTTGGTTTAATTTATAATTTTATAGAAATTTTTTAAAAATTGCATTTTATTAATTTTTTTGTAATGATCTATTTCAAAATTTTTGAAATACAAAAATAATTCATATTTTTTTCATAAATCTTGTATTTAAATGTTGTATAGAAAGTTGGTAAAAAAAATTAATTAAATAAAAAAATACACGCTTTAAGTAAACAAAATGGAATCATTAAGGAAAATCTGAATTATACATGTACAATTTAATAGAATGATTATGTTTTTATATTCAAAATTAAGAGTGAAATATATCTGACAGGATATCTCATATCAAATAAATTTATTTCCCATGGTTGAAAAAAAAAACTAGATTATGGAAAAGCACATTTTAATATATAAAACAAATTAGTTACATTATGTTCATTCCACAAGACATGAAAAAATTCATTTTTTATCACATAAGAGTTTTAATTGTATGACTTTTAAGTTTTATTATAATTTCATATTATCAGTAATGCCTTTGCACACATTTCCTAAATATTTTAATATTTTATTATTCTGAGCTTCTCTTCAGTTTAATAAATATGTATAATTTAGAAATCCTCATTTTTTTCCATGTAAAATATCTTATATTTTTTAAGTATTAAACTACCACATTTGGAAAATGCTAATATAAATTTTAACATGAAAAATATCATGCTTAAAATTTAATAGTATAATTAATAAAAACCATATATGATCAGTAAAACTTATTCATAACTAGAAACAACATATATTAGATATGTATTTAAATTTCAATCAACTTTAACAAATTGCTTATAAAAAGTGTTGATCACTGGAGATATTAAGATCAATTAAATACTGAAGATCACAGCAAATTTGTTTTTTAAAATAAAGAATAATTAACATTGGCCATGAATAATTGCTACCTCCACAATTGAATAAGATGAAAATATTACATATTTTCAAATTAATATTTTTAAGCTAATGAAGGATGTTATTCAATCTGGAGAAACTTTAGAACTCTAGTTACAACTTTAGAAACTGAGGAGATTTAAAAATGTCACATAATCAAAATTTTATAATAAAGATATAATCTGAAAGAAACTAATATAATTTAATACAACATTAAAATATATTGTACTTGATATAGAATATCAATACCAGAATAAATTTAGAAAAAAACCTTACTGAAATATCTATTTTGGTATCCACAGAATCTTCTCCAACATTTGGGAAGTCTTGATAGTTATTTTTCTCATTATTGCAAGAGTTAGGACACAACTCATTTACAGTCATAGTTTTCTTTATCTAAATAAAATTAAAATATCTAGTTTATATAAATGTATTCATTTTAGCAATAATTAAAATGGTTTGCATGCTTGGAATGAAAGAATTATTTCTTTTAAGTGTATATGTATTCCTCATTGATAATGATTCTTCTTTATAGAATCAAATAATTTTAACTTATAATTAACTCAATGCTGCTGTCTACAAAAGATTAAAATGTCACTACTTAACCCACATATGCATACATAAATAAAAGATACATTTAGTTATAAAATATTCATAATCAACATCATTTGAATTCTACTAGTCACATACTAAAAAAACAATCTTGAAATGGATTGTTTTTGTAACAATCCATAATAATAAGCAAGTATTTAAATATATAAGCAAGTATTTAAATATAGTTTTCAGAATTTGAAATGAAATTCTGAAAAACTACCATTCTAAAATTACCATTAAAAGGATAAAATATCCAGTTCATATGCAAGTGGTTAACAAAGTAATGGAAGCATATATGAAGGAAAAGACATTTTTGAATGTTCTTTATAAGCATTATATAAAAAATTATTGCTATTTTTTATGTATAGAAATGTATATGTTCTGTAAGTATGTTCTAACTTTATTGAAACTCTGTAAGTCTTGGACGAGCCCTAGTACTTCGTAGCTTCACACTTTCTGTAAGATAAGCAAAGTGGAGCATCACTTACATGGACAACGATTGAGGGACCACATTCTCCCCCCACTGGATTCTTGAAGCTTTGGGTTTGAGAATATTTCACATTAATCTATGATATCCTTAGTTCTTCCATTGCTGTGGTATGAATGTAAAGTCGAGGTGCAAGCTTAAGTGGAACCTCGTCACCTGATTTTCAATCAAAATTATAAGACACTTGGTAAAAAATGAGTATTCCAAATCTATTAACTTTAAGGTACAATTCGGGTCTCACCTTCATTGCTATGTATATATACAAGTTTCAAATTTTTTTTTCGAAAACATAAATGTCAGACTTCTTATATTTTTAGAAGTCAAATTTCAGGATCCTGTCTAGTTGCTGCAAGTGTGATTGAAACATACCAATTTTAAAGCGTTTCTAGAGAAACTGTCTGAAGTCATGACAACATAAACACAATGTGCCATAGCTTGACATAGCAAAATAATGGAAAGGAAGAGAAGCTCAGCGAAAGAGATCAATGGGTATTGAAAAGGGTTGTAATGTCTAAAAAGCAAATAACAGCAGCAAGTGACCAAAAGGTCAATTAGCATTTAGATTGTGCAGTGTAAATGATTACAGTTAGAAAACACCTACTTAAACAAAACATTTACCCAAGAAGTGCAGTTTTCAAATCACTTAGCACACATGGTAATGCCAAATTTCATCCACTGTGGTATCACACTCAGAAAACTTGGTAAATTGAAAAGTGGAAGAAAGTAAATACTTTAACATAATATGGTCCTTCCAATTGTCAGCTTGGAGTTAGACCTGCCATAACACAGGAAACTGTATCATGGTTTTCGGCTTGACCAATCGTAACTCTGAAGGGAAGCATCATTAGTTAGAACAATACAAAAATGTTAAGCGATTAGGTCTATCTTATGGCGCAAAATTTGTTTTTCAGGATATGTATATAGCGAACTTGTCTAATCACAGTTTGATGAACAGGAAAATGAAGAAAACATCTACTTTAGCTTTAAACCGTCACCCACCACAATATAATCAAACCAACATGGTCTATTTCAGAGCATTCAATACAGAATCCATATCCTCCACTAGCATATCTCCCAAAACCTTTATAATATTTTCATGAAGAATGGTTAAATACTCTTTTAAACACAATTAGGTACTTGTAAGAATCGATTACTTAATAAATCCAAACTGTATTACATGTCAAAAACGATCTTACACCATGCTAATAAAAGATTCTTTATAAATTTAAGGTTACTCTGACATCCACTTGTAGATTTAATAGCATATATCCTATATATACCTCACAGTTTTTTCTATTATATATCTAATATATGCTCAAATAGATATCAGTATATTAGTACAACAAAGTTGTCTTTTTTAAAGTATAGAAATAGCTTAAATAAATCACTATAACAATATGAACTTGAATAACACAATGATAGTTTAACTGTTTTGCCTTTAAAATGATATGATTTATGTGAATCAAATAAAGAAAATATATTACACAAGAAATAATTTCACAAACCATAACAGAGGCTCGTCTTAATATCAAGATTACAGTAATGCATTTAGATGCATACTTTTATGCTGTTTTATTCTCTCAATACATACTCCATATATGTGCTGAGCATATTTCCATATCAACAGAAATAATTTTTTGCTTGTAAATATGGTCGAATATTTAAAACATTCCTATATTTTAAATATGATGGAGAGATTTACACACAGCTGAACATAGAATAATGTGGGCAATTTATTTACTGCTGATTATAAACATTAATTTTAAGTTGATTTATATGCCAAATTTTACAAGGGGCACATTTGTTTCCTTTATGTTAATAGGTGTTAAAAAAGAATGTTATCATGTAAAGGTAAATAACTTTGAATTAATAGCTATTATTACAGTAATAATCTAGAAAAATAGCATTTGAACGCTACTGGAAAAGACTTCATACTGTAACAAAAGGTATAAAAATGATCAACCAGAAACATTTTGAAATTATAAGCAAATAAAAAATATACAACAGCATCAAAAAATAATTTATAAGAAATTTAATGTATGCAAAATGAAATATGATGAAAAGTTACATTTGTATTAAATATAAAAAATGAAAAAAAATATAATAATTTATTATTAATTATTGTTTACATTAGGAATAATTTGGTGAAGAAAAATAATGCTCCATATAAAGAATATTAACAACACTTCTTTGAAAATCGTTCATTTATAGAGTTGAAATAGAAAATAATAATGTTAAATCATTTACCATATAAATGCTTAAGTTAGCAAAAAATTTCAATACGTAGTATGTGTATTATTTCTACCAAGAGAATTTAAAACTATAATTTTCCAAAATCTATTATTCGGCTAAACTTCAAATATTCTGTGAGTATCTAAAAAGTTAGTAAAAGGTTATGCATGTAGTTGACAAAGCCTACACTTGATACCCAAAAACTCTTTTTATTTTCCTTTTATTCATCAATCAAAAATTAAATCAGTCTTGTATATTTATTACAATGTTAACTTCATTATATCAATAAAGTGTTTAAAAATCAGGGTTGATACTAAAATAAAAAAGCAGACTTTAATATTTGTTAATGACAAATCTAATTATCTTGTGACATCCATAGAAGAATAATAATGAGGCAAGCTAAAACTTTTAGTTTATTCATTAATGATAAATATACTCAGTCATGAAAGATATTTTTTCACGCGCAATAGCCGAAAAATTCTTTTGACATAAATATTGGTCCACAATCATGCATGTAATGGGAATCATAAAATATGTTTTCGAAAAACTTAAATTTAAAATTATTTTTAATATCTGCTAATAATTTACTTGTACATAACAAGATAAATTTTCATAGAAAACAAAACGTAAAAAAAGGTGGACATTTTTTCAATGTTGATATATATTTTATATGAAATCATTAAGAAAATAATGATTTTGAAATACATAAAACTAATTTTTTTTATTAGCTTTCTGATTTTGCAGCAAGTGAATTTGCATAATGTAAAATAAATTTTTTGATTTTTAATTAATTGAGGTATGAGAAATTATTTATATCCTCATAAGTTACTTCTAAACAAAATTTTTTACTTCATAGGAAATTCAGATTATTTTGAATTCAATATAATCATTAGCAATGATAAATATCAGCAATGTTAACAAATGCATAAATGAGATCTTTTAAAATGGAATAACTACTATACAGATCTTTTGTTAAGCAGGCCGACACTAGCAAGTACAAAAATCATTTATATGATTCTATTCTTAAAGGGACAAAGCTAGAAAATGTAGACAACTACATAAAAATTAAGAAAAAACTTTTTTTTATTAAGTGTTTAAAGTAAATATTACTCAAAATATACCAGGTTACTAGAAATGTTTTATTGCTGTGCGACATAAGAATTCCAGATCCAGTATTGGCATGACAAAACAGACTTTAATCATCAAAGTAAGTAACAACATTCTCCTAGTGTGATGCAAGCTCATGTATACCGTAGCAACGAAATGCCCCTTCTTTAGAAATAAATAAACAGCCACTTTAGTTTTGATCTCTGCAACATCATGTCTCGTTTGCAAGTGATTATAGAGCACAGAACAAATGATAATCACAAGAGGAAATATCTGGAAGATAGGGAGGATGAGATAGAAGTTCTCATTTTAAGGCAATCATCATATTCAGAATCACATTTGTGATGGGTAATCTTGTGTTGTCCCAGAAGACATAAACCTTTTTCTTGTTTAATAACACTGGCTGTTTTTGATGCAAAGACTCTTATACACCTTCCAGCTGTTGCATGTAGACAAACATTAATGGTCTAGCCACATGGAATGCATTTGTAGACAATGACAGCCAATGGCCACTGTACTCACAGTAACAGCTTTTGGGAATAAAGCTTTTACAGTCCTGGGAATCGGATCTATCTGCAACAACTAATGATGTGAAATCTTGTGGCTGGTGTATTGGATCCATTTTTCATCACGCATTAGCAGATAATCCAGAAACATTTGTTTTTCTGGTAGGAAAAAGTGATGAAAAGATGGATGATCTTTGAAGTTTATTGCAGTCAGTAAGTTTGTTAGGCAGCCATTTGCAAAATTTTCAACTCTTCCAGTCCGTGTAAGTGAACATGGTTTCCTGAGATACGTGGAAAATAATTCCAAGTTCCTGACATGTTTGGGAAGTATACTCTTCAATCATTGCCAGTTAAGAGGTAATACATCTGATTGCAGAGCATCACCAGAACACAATTTTGAGATATTCATCACCAGAACATAATTTGCAATGCCACCTTTGTGCAGTACATTTTTGTAATCCCAGTACAAACTACATTTATATATCCAGTGCTTTTAAGTTTTTAGTTTAGTACTGGTCTATATTATTTTTCTTATCACAATATTTTTCATTCATTTAAAATACATGCGTTATTTTCTTTAAATTCAATTTTCTGCTATGCCTTACTAGGGTACTACTACCTTACTTTTGTATTAACTAGTTATTTTTATTTACGTCTATTATTGAAATATCATTAGTTATTAAACTATCAGGTTCTATTAATAAAGTAGAAATACTTTATAGATACTTAAACCAATAGCTAGCGTTTCTTTGCGGCAATAAACATTTAATAATTATAGTGCTGCTTGTAGTTATAACTCTTTGGCAGTTAGCCTAATTGTGGGTATTGGTAACAGGATATCTGCCCACACACACTTAAACCCTATAATAGGGACAAACAGTTTTTTTACTGGATCATCTTCAAACGCAATGCATATTTTTCGCCATGCCTCAGCAGAATTTGTGCTCAATTCATACTTATATAAAAAACACGCTCTTATAACATACTTGTTTATGGCCATTACTAAACTTCTTTTCAGATTTACAAACTAAGCCAAAATCTATGAAACTTCTTTGCAAGCATATCCCTTGTCTGAAAATACTGATGGTAGCTTTATACTAATAAATGTGTATGCATAGCAGTACTTTCAATTTGCTTTATCTAAAAGTGACTTTTCTGACTATCTGTTAATACACAAATACTAATCAATGAAGTTATATATCTAAAATAGTATGAGAGACCTAATGTCTTTATTATCTTTATGATAGAAATAGTTTATTGCCTTTACGATTGAAATAGTTTTGCTTTTATTTGGCTTATAAAATAAATTTTCAACTTTTATAATACATTTATTATAATTTATCTATTTATTTGTGATAAAATCAACATGTAAACCAGAAATATTTTAAAAATGAAAAATTCATTCATTTCCCTACATATCAACAGAAGATATTTCAATGGCAGAAAATAGCAACAGGAATTGTAAGTAAATCTTATTGTGTAATTAAATTATGATCTAAAATATGGTCAACTTTTTAAATTGATCTTAATTGATAGATCATAAATTAGTTTACATTGATCTTAATAAAAAATTTTAAGTACTGTATGAAAAAATTAATGATAATAGTTTTTGAGAAATCAAAATTTGTTTGAGATACCAATGTTGGATAAACTTTTAAAATAAAAAATACTTTTCATTGCCTTTCAGTTAGCATTGTTAATCCGTGTATTTTTAATAGAAAATTTAGAATTTTTCACTTTAATTTACATAATTTAAAAAAGAAATTTCTAAAATATTTTTTGCACTTTTCAATTATGAAATTTAAACATTTGTCAAATAAAACTGGATTTTTGTCAAAAGGGACACAAAATTTAGAATTAAAAAGAGAATTTTTATCAAAATTTAAAAATATTTTCTAGAGCTGTGATTTACAGATATCAAAATACATACTATTTATTGTTTTGAAATATTTGATTTTGAAAATTTGAGTCATACTTTTAAAAATAGGATTAAAATGATCCTATATATAACATAAATAAATGTTTATAAACATTTTTTTGATATTTATACTCAAATTTTAATAAAATTTTAATTTTTCTTCACGTTTTGTAGAAATTTTGAACTTATATTTAATACTCAGAATCATGAATTGCATTATGATAAACAATTTTACATATCCAATGCTTTTTTATCATAATTTTAATTAAATAATGAAAAAACAAATGAAAAAAAATTTATGCTTATTAAATTTTGCATGATAAATTTACCTATCTTGCCTTGTAGCTCATTGCCCTTGGGCCTTATGTGGCCACAAGTTTTTTCCATCCTTTCCAGTTCAGGGCTGTTTCTCTGCTCCCTCTCAAACTGGCCAATCCAAAATTTTTCTTTCATTTAGGTTTATATTTCATTAACACCATTTTAAGATCATTTGTAATAGGTCAGCATATTAGTTTTTCATATAAAATATACATAATTTTTGCAGACAATAAATGAAAAAAATTCAAATGTCAAAAATAATCAAAAGTACTTTTATAATTGAAAATGTACATTAATATTACTTATAAAATTTTTTTTAACTCCTTTATTAAAGGTTGTTTAATAGCATAATTTGTAAACATTACTTATTTTTAACATTATAATGAAATATTCTCTGAGAATTTGTGAGAAAAAATTAAACATTTTCTTAAACGAAAACTGACCAAATAGCTGCTATTATAAAATACAACTTTACATTAATAAGTTTTCAAAACAATTAAAAACTTTGCTGTTCCCATGGTCAAGAAAAGATGAAATTTTGTATTTGAATGATAATATTATTTTTATGCTTTCATTACTTTTTACAAGCACCTATAAATTTGACTAAGAAGATATAGTTAATATTCATCATAAAGTGTTTTCACATTCTCAGAACAATTATACATTAACTAAATTTAACAAGTTTGGAGAGCAAAAAATTTTCAAAACAAGTTAGAAATGGAAATCTATAAAGCAGCAGTAAAATCTGTACTTTAATGATGTTCTAAATGTCGGAAATTAACCAAATTATAAGAAAACAAAATTAATACTTTTTAAAAAAATTTCAGAATTTTGCAAATTTATTGTCTGCAAAAATTACGTATATTTTATATGAAAAACTAATATGCTGACCTATTACAAATGATCTTAAAATGGTGTTAATGAAATATAAACCTAAATGAAAGAAAAATTTTGGATTGGCCAGTTTGAGAGGGGGCAGAGAAACAGCCCTGAACTGGAAAGGATGGAAAAAACTTGTGGCCACATAAGGCCCAAGGGCAATGAGCTACAAGGCAAGATAGGTAAATTTATCATGCAAAATTTAATAAGCATAAATATTTTTACATTTCTTTACAATAAAATTTATTCAATAAAAAATTAACAAATATATTATCAAAAATGATTTAACACAATATTATACTTCTTAATATAATTTATTTAAAAAACATTCAATTTCAAACATAATAAATTTTGTTTAAAGCATACATATAAATTTTGAAAATAAATTAACTAAATGTAAAAAGTTCTCTAGTAAAAAGTTCAAAGATAATGGATAATCAAAAACATCACTAAATAAACAATAAGACAAGGTGTTTTATTCAAATGAAATTAACTAAATAAAATAATAATACAATGATTAAAGAATAAATTCTACAAAATAATTAACGTAAAAATATTTTTAGTAATTCAAACTACTTCCATATGATCAAGTATGCATGAGTAATATTAATATTTCTAATGGCAATATAAAGTTTATAATTAGCTTATTACATGTAACTGTTTTTTGTGAATCTAAATAAATTATTAAAATAAAGTCTGAAACAGATTTTAAAAAATCATGGATGTAAAAGAACAATGGCCTCATTATAAAATGCTTAAATAAAAGTAGACTTATCAAAATTATCACCCTTCACATGCTAAATAAAACATTAAATTATTATTAAAATAAAATTTTACTTTTTTAGAATAAGTTCCACCAGGAAAATCATCAATTTTTGAAAAACATTTCTTAGCTTTACTTGAAACCTAAATTTAATAAGTGTATTAAAACATAAGAAAATTTATTTTTTACAATTTATATTGTAATAAGAGTACATTACAGTACATTTAATGCTTTTTGTTCATTTAAGCATTTATCATATTACTATAAAAACATATTTTGTATTATAACAAATATGAAATAACTTTAAAATATTTAATGATTTCAAAAGAAAACATCTAATTTATTGCATTAAACATAATGCAAATTTAAAAAACAAAATTAATTCAGAAACATAAAATATTAAAAAAATTCTGAAATAAAAATTCTAATGAAACATTATTATGGATAATTTAAGAAACAGATACACAGGTAATGAGTACGTAGTCTAGAAATTTTTGCAACTCACTTAACTTTTATAGTATATAAGTAATACATAATATGGCCAAAATTATAACAAGCCGTACAACTTTGATCCTAAATAGTGGGAAAACAAGTGATCTTATTTTGTATGCCTGGCTTCCTTAAATTTAGCCAGATGAATATGCAATAATAAATTAAAAATGCTATAAAATTACATGGAATAAATTTACATTTTAATTGTCTTTAGATTTGAAACTTTGAAAGAGATTAAATCAATTTATTTATTACAATTTTTAAACGATATTATACAATGCAAAATTTTTATATAATTTAATAAAAATAACAAAACAGGCAAATTGTTTAAGAAATAGACATGCAATTAAACATAATGTTACCTCGGAAACAGTGCGGTTTGGCAAACAATTTGCAATCTTGTTCCACCTAGCAATTTCATTTTTTTCAGGAGGAAATTGTATTAATAGTTTTTCAAGATATTTTTCTTCTTCGGGAGTCCAATTGTCCACATAAAAGTCTGGTGATTCAACAAAATTATATAATTTCCGCTTCGAATCTGAAAGTAATTCAGCAATAAAATTAAACTATTAGTATCAATTATAAAATGTTTACTTTAACAGGAATAAATAATTTTTATAACCAATTTTAAAATGTAAAATATTTTAATAACAAATAAGCAAAATGATTCCAGTACAGTAATTTTAATTTACATTTATGGCAACATTAATTTATCAGTAAAGAGAAAAATAATCTTAAACAAATAATATAAATGATTTAAAGCAAATAATTTATAATGTAATTTACATAAGCAGAAATAACCATAATAAAACATTCTTGATAATGGAAAATAATTATTAAAAGATAAATCATTAAATTTGAAAAATTTTATTACATTACATTTATTATAAATAAAATGTACTGTAAATAAATTTGCTATATTTATTTAAAAAGTTAAATAATAAAAATGCAATAAAAAATAGTTGTTTTTTCCAAAATAAGAATAATTGTTCAAACCTAGGTTTACATTGTAGCTTCTAACCTTTTGAGTCCAACACCACCATTTCAATAAACTACTCCTACAACAAAGGGAGAAGAAAATGACCCTCGCTTTTCTGTCAGGGTATCCCTTGACAGAAAGGCACGGGTCATTTTCACCGGACTTAAGTGCTGAAGATTTTGTCATAACAAATCTTAATTTTGGAGGGTGATACATTGCTCTAGGACTGCCATAAATTTGATGAAAATATAAACGAGTTTACCATGCATATTATACTTATCAATAAGCAATCGATTTTTTACCATTTATTGTAAAACTTATCAGATTAAGAAAAGTTATAAAAATTTTAAAATATATACTAGTGTATGTAAAACAAATTTAGTCAAATTTGTAAATTATGATATGGCCTAAATTAATTTATTACAAAGAATTTTCTGAAATTATTATTTAAAACAGTTATATGATGAATTTCATTGATTTATTTGATTCTTAGAAATCTAAATACATTTTTACAGCAGCAAAGCATAATTATCTCTAGGAAAAGGAATGAGCATTAAACTAATTGAATATGTTCAAAAACATTCCTAAAAACATTATGACTTACATTAAAAAATGTAAGTAAAGACATTTTGAACAAATAGTTTTTGTTAATACGCAAGTACAAGTAAATAACCGAAGTTATATTTGCAAAAGATTTGTATGTTAACAAAATTAATTTTTATTTCCTTTTATTGTAAATATAATATAAATATATGTGTTATAAGTATTTTTATATTCATCAAATTTTATATTTATATATATATAGTTTAAGAAAGCTTAAAATTGAGATTTTCCTTTCTGTAATTAGATATGAAATGCTTTACACAATGAATGTTTCTGGATCAATCTTGAGTTGAACTCTACTTTGAGATGTAGTATTCTAGTTATTTCAAAAATTATTTTACTCACAGAATAAATTGTAAGTCTCTTCATTTTTCAATGAATTGAAGATTGTTCATTCAAAGAGTATGCTCCAAAATGTAATCATATTTGTCTCAGAAAGTATTTCTATAAAATTCTTATATAGAAAGAAGAAAACATTAGTAATACTAATGTTTTCTACATTATCATGTAATACTAAAAATAAATTATTATCTTTAGTATTTTTAACTTTGTATAAAAGAATGCTTATTAAATTATCTTTAAAATAAAACCAAAATTGTGTTTATTTAAATTTTGTGAAGAAATAAAAACTGCCTAGTAAATAGACTCACAAGTATAAAGTAACCTTAAATATGCACTGTATCTCACTTTCTAGTTGGAAATATTTTCATTTTAAGTTTTACTTATATTCTTTTCTACTCGTATGCTCTTATTGTGATATTAAAAGAACAAGTTCCAGGAATAAGTCCATAAACGATTTAAATGTCACAAGGCAGAAATTCAGAAGATTATCTAGCATTTATTCTGACATATGAGTATGAAAGAAAAAAGAAAATGCAACATTTAGTTCTCATTGTTCAGTAGTAGCCGATATCGATTCAGGTATACCACATCTTGAAGAGCAAGTTCCTACAAATTATTTCTGTGTGAATACATTATTTGATCACTTTATCTTAATGGCCAGAAAATGAAAAAGCTCTCATATTATAATTAGAATTGTTTCTTGATAAAAATGTTTCAAAGGTAAAGGGAAACGAAAATGCAGAAACACCTTAATGATTATAAATTACTTTATCAGAATCAAACAAATTCATATTTTTTATTAAAATAACAAATTTATAAATTGGAACAAAGTCATTGAATCAAAAATTTCTTCCCTTTCACAATTATAATTATCTATATTTTATACCAATATTACATATGTAAACAAAGGGCAAGTTTCGTATTGAAACTTTGAATTGGGATTTTTTTTAACACATGTTTTTAAATGTGTAAATAATTTTTGGAATAATTCAATATTCTATTAAGAGTTCGATCCTAAATGGATTGAATATCAGTCTCAAAACCAACAATTTTGATAAGGGTAGGACCTAAGACAGTCATGTTGTTAAGGATTATAATTGTGAAAAATATAAGAATCAATGTTCCTTTTTCAGGGTATTATAAATTCAGAAAGAGCTGACAAACACAGGTGTCAGCCTACCAATTTATTTATGCTTAAAAATTACAAAATGCTTCAATTTTGACACATTGATTAGATTCGATAATATTAAGTAAGGGAACCAATTTTTCTGTCAATTGAGAGTAATATGATCATGTACAAACATATATGCATCATATATATGTATATTAAAACAATTGAAGAAAACATGACACCAGAGAGATTCCTGGTAGTGCATTAATTTCGTCTGAGGCAACAATTCACCCCACAAGATCTATAGCTAAGTCCACAGACATCAAATACACAAAATATTTCATGTGCCCTAGAAGAAAAATTCATATGGGCTGTCTGGTGAGTGAGGAGGATAAATCACTGGTCCATGGTCCTGGATATGTGCCATTTAAATGTATGGTGGAAAACTGTGGAGGATATACATCATGCATAAACCATATGTCTCTCTGGGAGGAGGATGAAACAGCCAGCAATAAACTGGAAATGACTTGCTTTCAGACACAGTATATTGTGCCAACTACATGGTCTAGTTAGAAGTTACCCCAGTACAAACTAAATTTATATATGTAGTGCTTTTAATTTCTTAGTCTAGTACTGTTTTATGTAATTTTTCTTATCACAATATTTATCATTCATTTAAAATAATTGTGTTATTTACTTTATATTTATTTTTCTGCTATGCCTCATCAGCATACAGCTATACCACTTTTGTATTAATAATACATTTAGAAATTTATTATTTTGCAAATCTGGCATTGCTATATTCAAATCAGATTATTGATTTGTTGTATTTAACTGCTATTAATTATATACACATGCCAGTTTGTCAAAGGGAGTATATCCTAGATGTTACCAGCAGCAGGTTCAGATAATCAAAAATGTTGGTGTTATGTTTGTAACTCCATTGTCTGAGAGTATAGTTAAATGCTTAATGCCTTGGTATTATAGATTATTTACTTTTGTTATTAATGACAATGAATTATTTAACTGAAATATTTTTATTTTATCTGCTCTCAAATTTTAAACTTAATTTATGTTATGTAATTATTTTATATTTGATATCAATAAACTAAAACTATTTAAGTTAATTATTGATATACTATTTGTTTCTAATCTATTAGGTTCTATTAATAAAACAAAATACTTTATAGATACTTAAATAGTTAGAAGTGCCTACTTTATAAAAAAACAATTAGACACTCAAGTCAAATCAATACTTAATATTTCATTGTAATTATATATTAATGAACATTTTTGCCAAAGTAACAAAATAAAAACTTTTAAAATGCTTAATGATCAGCTAAATCCTAGGAACCAGTACAGGTGATAAATGCGCCAAATTGGTTTATTGTACCCGAATGTATTTTTGCAATTTTATAATATCACCTGATATGAGAATGCCCAAAATTTATTTTAAGTTTTAGTAATCTTTGATGCAATTTTTATTTATGATAAAAATTTAAGTGTTTGAAATTGTTTCATTAGGAAAATGCATCAATTTTAAATTTAAATATTTGAAGTAACATTTTCTTTTGAAAGATATCAAATTGAAATTTAAGTGTTTGAAATTATATTTTGTTTTCAAAGCATATCAAATTAAAAAATTTGGATTTTAGTGTTAAAGTGTAGGAAGTAAAAGGTATGGATAGTGATGAATTGAATTTGAGTTTTTTTTTTTTTAAATTCTTTTGTTAATGTTTTACTTTATGAGTTATATGGTCATTGTGGTGTACCTGGTAATGAAATAGTGGACAATCTTGCAAAGGGAGCTTTAATTCTACTAACATCAAATAAAGCTGTGAAATATTATATCTAGATGTGAAATATTCTATTATTGGATACAGCTGGGTATCCTCAATGAATTTAATACCACTGCCACCAAAAATAAGTTTGCAACAAACAGATTAAGTAAAACCACACATTTTTTAAATGAAAATATTAAATGTTAAATACATTATAAATAGGCTGTCCTGAGATGGTTCTAAAAAGAAGCAATATATGATATTTTCTGATACATTTGCTCAATTTAGTTTTCTCTGGTTGTCCACAAAATGATCCCCCCCCCCTCTTTTTTCTTTACTTTAAAAGCAGCATCAAAATCTTTTGACAGCAAAGCTTTTGCAATATATTTTAGATTCCTTGTACTTATAATTTGCATAATACTTATTATTTTATAATATATAATTTTCGCAATACTTTTACTAACTTAGTTACATTTGATATTTTAACTCTTTCATGCATATTCTTTATTAATAGATATGAAATATTTACATAAATACATAAAAGATCAATAATGTTTAAATTTTCAAGCAAAAATCTGAAAAAAAAAACCTAAAAATTTTTGAATTCATAATGAAATAATGTGCTTGAATCTTTTTTTTTTTAAAAAAAAAATAAAATCATTAAATAATAAAAATTATACAAAACACATTTACAAACCTCTAATTTATGAACTAGTGGTAGGTCCTTATAATAATCTCATAGACACAATGATGATTTCAATTTGTATTTATGAGCTAAAGTTTTGAAAAATCTATATTACGAGAATTCATTTTCATAGCTGCTTTATTTATTTTTTATAATTTGTTTGGTTCTTTTCATTTTATAGTTGAGAAACTTGGATTAATGTTTTAACTGCAAAACCTTTGAATTGTGGATAATTGCATTTCTAATGCTGAAATTTCGAAATTTTATAAACAATTTAAATGGAATATCTCTTCTCTAATCTAATTAACATCTTACAACCTGTGAAATAAAGCATTAATAGCTTCAATAATTATTTAGTGATTAATAACTTCAAGTACAAATATTGTAAGGTACTTTTGCAAGAAGTGATCATGATTTGGAATTGCTTTATGAAATTGACATTCCTGGTGCTATGTGCTCATTAATTTATGCTTGCAATGACTGTAAAAAAAATAATATTTAAGTCATTTTAATATACTGGCATTATCAACACAGGGACTAAAAATAACCAAGAACATTTACTTGATGACTTGAGTGAAGATAAGTTACTCACTCATGAGCTTCAACAAATAAACAAATTGCTACCCTAAATTTCATTTCAAGACTTTCTAGAAAATCTATTATGATGTAATTTGTATGTAAGAGCTATGGGATGATTAAATGAATTAGAATATAAGAAAGCAGGGAATGGAAAAGAAATTTTAGATATCAAATAAAAAATAGGATGTAATTCTGTGACTGTTAATAAAACAAACTAGTGAACAGCTTACAAGATTGAGGTATTTTTTTTTTTTTTTTTTTTTTTTTTTTTTTTTTGAGAAAAATAGTAGTAAAAGCTTTGCTACATCAAAAATGAAAACAAAAATTGTTCTATTAAAGTACAAATTTTATTTTTTATGTATTTCTTATATTATACACATATAAAGTTATTTTTAACAGTACTTTATTTATTAAAAGAAAGTAGTTTGGTAAAAAAAAATAGTTTAAAAATCTAATTGTTCTATTTTATAAATTTTAATTTTATTAATTATTTTTGCAAACTTATAGGAATCAATAAAATGAGTGTTTATTGTATGAAAAAACATGTAAAAAATCACATTAAATAATAATGTGAAATTTCTGATGATTTAGTTATCAAAAAAAGTCAAGATTTAATAATGTAAAATGAAACTGATTCATACTTTTTTTTATATCGGCAGCTATTTTGGCTAACTGTCTGTTTCGGAAAGTAGAAGGATCGCCACTAAGAGCATATTTCCCCCAATCAATACTTGGAACAGGATGGATTCTTTGAGCTGTTGGAATATTTAATATTTCCTTTTTTTTCAATCGCTCAATAAAATTAAATGGATCAGCTAAAGCTTCTTCTTGTAATTGCAGTAATATATCCAAATCTTTAACAGCTCTTTCCCTTTGAGCTTCAAGAATAACTAAAGCCTAAAATGAATGAAAAGTGTCAATGCTTGCAAAAACAAAATTGTTAATCTATAGAAGTTATAAATTTAGAATATAACAATTATACATAAACAAAATTAATGCACACAATATTTTAGAAAATATAATATTCATAAATAACTGCATGGAAATAAATGGTGATAAACATTAAGAACATGTTGTATTTTCAAAGAAACAAGTGTTTTAATATTAACTTAAATATATATTAATTTCCTTGAATCAATTTTTTTTAATTTTAAGGTGTTTCCCAGCAGCTATATTAAATTTTTGCAAGAGATAGAAAATGTTTCCCTCTTTTAATCCTTAATATTTGATTATAAATATAAGTTTTTATTTTGACCACTACACATTTAGTTCACACTTGTCTGTTTATTTAATCATGGAATAGAATATTATTTGTCTGGGTTATTCCTATTAATTTATGTTGTCAACAGTATTGCAATGTTAAGAGAGCATTGTTAAGTAGTTTTACTTTTTGTAGCAGTATTTTAAACAGTTTTACTTTTCATATGTGTATTGAAATTTTGAGTAAATTTGGCCTAAAACTTTGAGTTGTTTCGGGACACAATTTTGTCCATTGTTAATAAATGATTTCTGTCCTTCTGATTAAGAATGTTCATAGTTTTTTTTTTCTTTTTTTGTATCAGAAATGGGACTAAGAATCAAAAAGTGTAAAAATTGTGTTTAAATTGAGATATTTCAAAATTTCAGGAGCTGTAAGCATCAAGCAAAAATCAAGGGTGAAACTTGTGGTTCCATTTTTTTAAAATTGGGATGAGTAGTAACCTTAGTTCCTTTGACCTAAATGAATTTTAATTATTTGTTATATTAAATGCTGCTGGAAATTTTATGTAATATTAAATTGTTTTTTTCTTGTTACCAATTATTTGATAAGTTTGATAGAACATTTATTTTTTGTAGTGACTATGTTCTGATTGTTGGTTTCATTGTTTATGAGTTTAAAATAAGCATTAAGTGAAGTTTAAAATGAGGATAAATCATTAAAAAAACAAATTATACTTCATCTAGTAGTTAAGATCAATAGTTCTGAGTAGAATTTAAGTAGTTACTATGAAATAAAAAGGCAAACTATTTATAAAAGTGATTCTGAATTCATACAATATATTATGAATCATATTCTAGGAGAAGAAAAAGTTACATGGAGCAAATAAAATCAAAGAACAAAATCATATTAAAGTTAGGCAGAATAATATCCTTTGAGTGAGAAACAGAGTTATAATTAACTAATACAAAAAAATACTTCCTAATGTTTATTAATTATAATTCTGCCTTGGAATTAGAATTAACTAATTAAAAATGTCTAACATTTTGAAATTGTAAAATCACAAATTCATAACATTGAGACAAACTCATAAAATCAAAATTTAAAGGTCTTATTTGAAGGTTATTTGAAAACATTTACAATATTTGTACAAATCAAAGCAGAATCCTTCAACTTTCTCTTTCCAATAAAAAATGCTTTCAGAGAAAAAAATACTTGGCATTTTTAAAGCAAAATTCTTGTTAAATACTATGGTTTATTCCTATGGTCTTGTCTAAGCGATAAAATGAGCCAAACTAGCTTTCCATATCAGAAGATTTTCTTGAATTTCTTTGACATGAACACAATCACATTATGCCATAAAACATAAGTTATGTCAAAATTTGTTTTGTGCATTACTAAACCTTGAAGAATTCAATTAGTAGCTTGTTTTTACTTGATTATAATTTAAACTTTTGAAGTGGATGAGTTAATGTTTACATTTTTATTTTTTTTTTTAAACTAAATTTCTAATATTAGTTTGCAGAGAATAAATTTCTTAAGTAAAATTTATTTTGAAAGACTATAAAAAAAGTTTATTTTCAAATTGTTTTCATTATAATATTTGTGCAAGCAATAAATAAGTATACATAATGATAAATTGAACTTGTTTATTTTGAAAAGATTTGATTTGCTATGAAAATTAATAATAAGCACAATTAGAAAACATTTACACACAATTAGTCATTTAGAAAACATCATGACAAAAATTTTGGAACCTATAAAATGTATCAATTATTCAATTGGTGCTGATGAGTCTGCAAGCAATTATTAAGTGAGTCATTTTAAGTCTTTAATTATAATTGATACTGTATGTAACATTTAATGTCATACATTAAGTATTGTTTATAAATATTTGATATATAAGAATTTGAACTTATTCAAAATGGTAATGCTTATTAATTAAAAACTCTAGTTTTTATTTAAAAAAAAAAATTATTTATGTTTTAGAATTACTGAATAGTTTACTCTTGAAGTAGATTGCACTAAACTGAAGTTTTTTTTAAGTTAGGCACCATTCCCCCATTAATTAAAATCTGAGTTTTCATAAAAATATATTTTATTTATAAATTTAGCTATATTCTCAGGTTCAATTGAGAGCTAGATTGCACTGTACTGAAAATTTTTTTAGGTGGGTGCCACTGTCCAAGAAATTTAAATGTGAATTTTTTAGGAAAAAATATTTGCTATCCATGTGTTAATTTTTTTCACAATTCTCACCTATTGCAGACTACATGATACTTAGTTTATTTATTATTACTTTTTATACAATTTTAGAAACTAGTTTGTAGTTACTAACATTTTAATACTTCTGCAGAAAGTAATATTCAAAATTTTGATATTTGAAATTTAAGATGAAAGAAAAAATAAATATTAAAGTTTGAAGTGATCGGTATTTGGTAACTGTATACTGCACATAGTGATGTAATTTAAGTTGCGACAATATTTGTACCAAATACACACAGCACAATAGGATTTTACCAATATTTCATATGAAAAGGTTATTAATTTAATGACAGTAGTTAAAGATTTGATTGTTAATGATAAATTCTAGCTTATGAATTTGAAGGAATTTCAATCAACATCTAATAAGTTTATAAATTATCTTCATGGTGCTCCAAAATTGCTACCAGAGAACTTAGCACAATTTTTATCAAGGTTTAGTGTCTATGCAGTTATTTAGTCTTTAATATAATTACAAATTAATTCTGATGTTTTTGCTTTTTTAATATTTAAATAATACCTTTATTACAAAGAAAAATTAAAAAACAATGATGACATTACATTCTTCAAACATAAATGTATGTTCACTGATTGAAAAAAGGGAATACTTAGAGATTAAACATTAGCATAAAATTTGGATAGACATTTAAATATCAAATGCATTAATGTGTTTGGCTGTATCTCAGTGTACGGTACGCTATTTTTATACAATTAATATAATTATACAATATACAATTAATATAATTATATAATATAAAATTATATTATTTTATACAAATAATATAATTTCATACAATATTATATACAATTAATTATAATTGTATATAATATTTATCACTAAAATAACGTCCTTGTACGGTACCGTTGTATATATGCGTACCGTACAAGGAGCGTACCGTTCACTGGGAATTAACCATGTGTTTACACTGTTAAATGTGTAAGACGTGAATCAGATTACCGATTTGGAAAGGACGCTGGAAAATTTTACGAACGTGGAATTGGATTATTCATTGTTATATACGTAAAAATTTTAAAACTTTAAATACGAAATTTCTGAGAAGAGGATGTCAATTAAAAAAGATAGGTTTTGAGAAAGATGCTTTTCAAAAATTCCAACTTACTTCTAAAATATTTTTATAATCATTATTTCCTTTTAAGGCTAATGTATCAGACTCGAAACAAAATTCACCGATGGCTTCATAATCTATTTCAGGGGGTTTCAAACAAATTTCGAATTCGCTGTCATTTGATTTAACACTCTCAACAGTTTCTTCTGCGATTATAGTTTCCGACAGAGAAGTATCAATAGTTTCTACATCAACAGAGTGATTTGAAATTTGTTCAAAAGTAGCATCTTCCATGGTTTAAAGTAAACTAATGTAAAACAAAGCAAAATAAATTAATCAAAATTTGGTCATTAGAATTTCATATTTCTTGAAAAATTAAATATTTTTTAAGAATAATTCATGAATATAAATTATATTTTAAGGTTACGATAAAAAATTTTTTTTGCAGCTTTATGATCATAGGCTAATACCTTACACACAGAGTTATTAAGCCGCACAAGTATTAACTCTTTTTTAAAGATGGGACAGTGGCAAGGAAAATACCGAAAAGGCAAAACGTCTTGCTTATGTCAACCTATATTACTTTCACAAAAAGAAGAAAAAGTTTTAAAAGATCTCCAAGTCTATCTTTGGTCCGTGAACCATAGCGTTTATATAAAGTTCATCCGCTGAAGTGTATACAGACCACTGAGTTCACCTAGGTATTTATAAAGTAAAAATATTTTTTTCTTATTTAATTTCATTAATACGTTTGACAAAATTAACTTTTTAAACTAGCTATAAATCCTAACGCATCATCAAATCACCCAGAAATCTCTGTATACTGCAGATTGTATTTCTAATGGAAATACATGTTGAATATAAGTTATTTCATTTAAATCTTAAAGAGCGATTTTTTTTTTTTAAATTTCTACCTGGGATCCATTCTAATACTCTTTCTAGAATGCAATATAAACTTTTCTTACTAACCTTCTCTCTAAGAAAAATTTCTGCAATTGTGAACTAAGGAGATATTGTTTCTCACTTTTTTCAAATACTAAGCCTAAATAGTTTTCACCAATGGATCTAAGACTTGGATGTTTATTAAGTCCAAAGCTAAAAAGCTAGCTATCTTTGAAAGTTCTCAAAAAATATTTGGTGATGTAAATAAAAATGAAGTTTCTAGACGTTGACATAATTTTGAAATGTACAAATTATTTAAGAATACAAATATCGTCAAATTCACTGTAAATAGTCCTAAGAAATTTGTGGACCACATATGCATAATGTATTCTTTATTATTAACACTTTCAATAAATCTTTGGTAGCTAGAAAAAGTAATAGACCCATGTTGAAATGAACGGACAATTTTAAGATCCCAAGTGAAAAAAAAAAAAAAAAAAAAAACTGCAAAAAATAAATCAGAATCAAATAAAGTGCTTGGGAAGGCTTTGACTCATGCGCAGTCGTGTTTATAGAAAAAACCAAATTTTTCTTACTTTCTTTTCTTTTTTTGAAATCTACTTTTTCGATCTATTAGAAGCTTTAATTGAAATTTCTTCGTATTTTAAATTATCAAAATTACTCAAATCTAAGACATTGATAGCAAGAGACGTTACTCATCAAAAACATTGCAGGAGTAATCATCATCATTAGGCATTTGTTTTAGATCTTCCTCATTATGCAACAGAGGCGTAGCGTAGAAGTGTAGGTGGGGTAAAAGGGTTTATCATACATCAGTGGACTGAAAGATGGACGCTAAATAGTAGCTAAAAAACATAAAATTCGGAAAATTTCAAATATATTTTGATTCAAATATTTTCATTTGAGGAATTTCATTCTAAATTTAATAATTATTGTCATGTTGAGAAATTAACAGCGGAATAAATTAAACGTGGAAGGGCCAAGTGGCTGTCAAAAGACGACATGGAGAAAGGCAAAGGAACAACTGGAGAAACTTGCCATATAAACAGAAATCTTTCAACTTTTATGCTTCCATATTTAAGCAATTAAAAATGCACCATCATTGCACATTGCATAACGCCACCAGAATGCATTAAATATCATTTTCCTGGATTATAAAACAAGTAAGCTATGGTTGTTTACATGCATTATATCTGTTACACAGGGACGTTTTTTTTTAACTAGATAGATATATAATATAGTTTTTTTTAACGTCCTGTGTGAACTTTTTTAACACGTTCACACAGAACGTGTTTTTAACGTCCTGTGTGAACGTGTTAAAAAAACGTCCCTGTGTGTATTAACTACACAGGGACGTTTTTTTAGAACTAGATAGATATATAATATAGTTTTTTTTTAACACATTGCATAACGCCACTATCAGAGACAATATGAGCAGCTAGCAAAATTCGAGTGGAAAAATAACATTTGGATATTGGAAACAAGGTGGTCAGCTCGGGAAGTAACTAGTTAGGCTATTTTGATTTTATTGTAAGGAATTGTTAACACCAGGAATTTGTTACATTGCCTCAGGACACTTTGATTGAGCAATAATCACGAAAACCATCACAGCATATGACAAGCATGCCCAATGTTATATCATTGCCGGCAATCTATACACAGTCTGCCTAAACTAGCTTCACTAGTCAGTCCTTAACCTCGCAAGAAACATGGCTGTAGGGCAGCTGCCATCACGGCACTCATGTGTATTGCAAAAACGCTTACTCACCATCGCCTGTTTAAAATGGTGTCGCTCCCGAAGGAACTGGACAACAAGCGAATGGAAACATGTCAGCTTTAGTGACGAATCCAGAGTCAGCTTGGGCAGTGACAACAATGATATACATATTTAGAGGCCTTGTAACTACAATCGTGATTTCGGAGTTCAGCGAAGTTCCATACATAACAATCATAGACAATCAAACAAAACAAATATAAAAACTATATTCACTTTAAAATAAAACAGCATTGCACAATGTATCACTCAAAGTTTTAAATTAGAAATTATTGAAATAATAAATAAATATATTTATATAATTCTACATTTGCAAATCTTTTTGGCTGTTTTAAAATTAAGAAAATATATAATTTATTGTACATGATTGAAGATATGTCATGTAAATTAAGATAAATATCTTATTTTATAAAAGATCTAAATACACTCACAAGTAAGAATATATTTAATTCGAGATATATAATTGTGGCATAAATTTTTTTAAATAGAATTTGTGTTTATGATTACTATATCAGAAAATGAAAATATTAAATTTTTGGTAAATACAATGGTTTCAAAAATCTCAACTGTAATACATCAAATATTAAACATTCAGATTCACCGTTCCCACAACTGATATGATATACCATTGCTTATGAATCACAATGTTGTTTAATATTAATTTACGGCGCCATGAGAGCCAAGTGATATATTCGTTACATTTTTCAGCCAAGTATTCCTTCACAGGTCTCCAAAGGCATTTTTCAACAAGACATTGTCATCCACATGCAGCAAGTTTTACAGTAACATCTTCTCATTTTCTTTTCCCTTGATTGCTTGATCTTCAGAAGTCATTAATCGAGCATATCAGGAAACATTTAAGAGGGTAGGTTGGGTTGTCTATGAATATGGTCAAATTAGAAGTGAATCAACTACTGGTGGACATGTGGAACCAGTATGCCTCAATGCCTGACAGTATTGCACCATACATTCAAGTTAGAAGTGTGGCTCAACAGAGCACTAAAACATATTTTTTTCTGTGATATATGAACATTTTGGCTCGTTTTTGTAATCATTTCCCACATCAATATTGCACTTATGTATGTAAAATCTTTGGTGTGCAAATTTTAGTGACAATAAGTGTAGTTATAAACAAAATTTTTTTGTATGTAAATGAATAAAATAGCTTATTTTTGATCAATCAAATCTATAAATGCAACCCCGCATCTTCCAATATTGACAACTAAGAGTGGTAAAATAGATATTGCCACTTAGCTATCAATATTGAAACAAGATTTGCCTAATATAGACTGCAATCCAGGCCACATACACGCTAACTCTAATCTGTCACAAGCATAGCGCACAGGAAGCATAAAATGTCAAAATAAAGCATCAAATGTAATATTTATAAAATAAAGAATATTTATTTACATTTTCAAGAATAAAAAAAAAAGCTATAAAGTTTTTAAGAAGCATTTTTATGAAGTATCAGCAAACTATTACGATTTCTCTATCAAAATTTTTTATTGCTGTTGAAAATAATTAACTATGAATGAATTTTTAAATTAATGACAGACATAATATAAAAATA
>JAPDSC010136133.1:0-40770 GCA_026290005.1 Latrodectus geometricus | reverse complement strand
AAAAAAATTATTTATAAAACTTCTTCTCGAGATCGCTGCTCGCCGATAGCTGATTCCGGGGTTGTACCAGCTCCTTTTGAGAAACAATTCTGGCGACCATCTTTTGGAAAATTTTCCGTTTAAAATATTTAGGATATATTGTTCCTTTTTATCGACGGGGAATGTTGTGTGTGGGGGGGGGGAAGAGAGAGAGACAGTCTACGTGTCCTACACTACTATTCCTGCGCTATTCACTTATCTGCATTTTCTAAATGCACGGGCAACGCCGGCGGGTACAGCTAGTTGTAAATAATTTGAAATAATTAATATTGTAATTTATTTCAAATCAAGTACTGCATTCTATATTATTTGTTTTATATTCTTATTACTTCTACATTTTGAACGTATTATTTTTTTTGATGATGCAATAAAAAAAGGTGTACCCTGGACGCCAAATATACTCGTTATACCAAATATATTAGCCTCCAAATAAAGAAACAAGTCTAAAATAATTTTTAAAAATTCTAATTTCCAAAAAGAGTCGAATATTATTTATGAAATTTAATCTAGATCATTTATATTAGCTCATAATTACAAAAATGTGATTTTGGTTAGATTTAAAAAAATTGTATTTTTCAACTTATTGATGATTGCGCAAGTGCTTTTTATTAATTGCACTTGAAACATGGCTATATTTTATTAAGATATATACTATAGTACTTAATAAATTATATGAAAATAGCACTTTTTATCATTAAATGAATTCACAATTTTCAATAAAAAATATTCACATTAAATTGCTATATAATAAAAGACAACAATTTGTACAAATGCAAATTTCGGTTACATGATCTATAGTTCAGCGAGTGCTTTAAGTTTTAGGTTCCTTTGAGGTCCCTCATATCTAAAATCATTAACTGCTCCACGTAAATGTTTCTTTATAAACAAAACTTCAGAATTCCAATATAATTTCATTTTCACTTCTCAGTGTGAGTAATTTTTGGTTATTAAAAATATTATTTTTTATTACTCCAATCATAGTATTATCATAGGATAAGAATTGGTATGCTTGTGCATGATTTAGGTAAATAAATACAAAATACAGGTCGAACTTTAATAATTTCATTGCCAAGAGCGATACACCTGAGATAAAAAAAGGAAACGATCTATCGCTGAGAGCGACAAGTAAACATTTTTACAGTTTTTTATGACAAAAGTATTGCACACGTTTTAAAAATAAAATGTAGTTTTGCGTTAATGCTTAAGTAAAAGAAATGCATCAATTTAACATTCTACATTGGGTATGTTTCTTCTTCCATTTTTCACATATTTGAATTCATGATTGATCCAATATTTTTCTGCTGTTGTCAAGCAGTGAGCTGAAATAGAATTTTGCCAAAATACAAAATAATAAGCATATTAGATATAAAAAAATTTTTTTTCAAAATTTTGCTTGAGTAATCAAAAAAGTATTTCATTTCTGCTTATATAACTTTACTTATGAGCTCATTCAACTCTTTCTGTATTTTCTGACACCGAAAATGAAGTGAAGTGTTATGAAACACAAATGTTTTTTGTTTTTGTTTTTAATTTCAAATCAATCGACTCTTCGTTTATCCAGTTTGCCGCATGCTTCGGACTATCAAGTTCAAAACCGATATGACCTTTCGTCTATTTTCTTGAAAGATATATTGTAAAAGATTTATGATTACGTAATATATGAAAAGTTCGATTGCATGGCGTGCAATGTTTTATTCAGGGATATTCCAGAATCGTATGTTAGAAATATCTATAGGAGTTGGTACTGTAGCTATCGTAACATTAGTCACATTTCGCGCCTTTCGGAAACCTAAGAAAATTACTAGAATTATTGATACGGTAAATTTTATAAGCTTTCAGAAATTATTTATCAATATATTATGTGTCTTATAATGCAATATGTGATCTTGGATATTGAACTCATTTGTAACCAGAGCACCCTCAAAAAATATTTTCATAATTAAAAAATACTTTGGAGAATTCCAAGTTTATAAAAATATTTAGTAAAAACCGAAATGCTTCAAAATATTATATTTTGAATTAAAAAAAAATAGCATGAATCTGCTATTAAAATTCGCAGAGGTAAAATGTGTGTTTAGAATGCCAAATTTCTAAATGAAATAATTATTATTCTATTATTTATTTGTTAAACTTGAATTTGAATTTTCATTGTGCAGGAATGTTTCATAAAACTTGTAATTGTTCAATATTTATAAGTTACAATGTATTGACTCAGTTATGGTGAACTTTATTAATCATTAAAACAAAACTCATTGTTATCTCATTTAAATCTCTATTTTTAAATTATTATTTTTTTTAAGTGATATCTAATACTCTTCAACATTTTTCTGTAAAGTAAACTTAATTTTCAAACCAATTTGAAAACTGCATACAGTTGGGGAGCAGAAATTCATATTCCAGGGAGTAATCTTTTTTGCAAATTTTTCATCAAAACTTCTAAAATATTGAAGAACTTAACCTTGAGTTTGTTCCATTTGTAAAATATCTGCTGAAAAAAAATATTGTAAAAGTGTGAATGAGAATATGAAAATTTTCAATAGGAAATGAAAGGAAAACTGTTCCAAACTAATTTGAATCATTATAGAATATATTTTGATTTTATTATATTTATTTATCTCATCAAATATTTACTTAAATTTCAGATGGAAGCTTTTAATAAACCTACTGTGCACATGAAAGACCGCGATCATGTTGAGGAGATTGTATCGCAGTTAATAAAAGGCGGTGCTTTAAAATTACAAGTAAGTTTATTAATGTAACCATTTTTGATTATTATATAAAAAATAATTTGTTTGTTTTAAATAATTAAAAAAAGAACTTGATGTAAAAAAGATATTGGATACAAAGTATTTTGTTAAATTTTTATTTTTGAGAGTGCAGTGCCCATTTTTGTCTAAAACAGTTATCATAAGAAAAAGGATGTTTTTATTAAAATTAGCATAAGCACTTTGCTAGTTATTAAAATTTAATAGAATTTCCATGAACTAGTTGTAGAATCATTTTCTTTAGAATAGATGATCTTGGATATGATCCCAACCATTTTGGAACAACAGGAAATGAGTATTGCAATTTTATTTTTTGTGTGCACATTTAACTCACTCTTCAACTGCTATCTTGATATGCATAAATAGTTTAGCGTGTTTGAATTCTTCTGACTTTATATGCTTCATATCTGTTTAATTGTTCAAAAGCATTGTGACTATAAAAACTTAAAATTAGTTTCCAGCTGGAGCACAATCCAAAATTAAACTATTTGAATACTGGCTGTGTCTTGTTACAAATAAGTTTTAAGATACAAATAGAAATGCGGCTAATAATATTATATTAACTTCGAATATCATTCCATTGTTGAAGATTTACTATCAAATTGTATTACCTCATAACTTTAATTTTTCCTGATATCTTAAGACATAGATCACTTTATCTATTCGCTAACAGCTAGAATGCAAAGTAAGTGTAACAGTATTTATTACAGCAACAAATTTATTATTCATGTTTCAATAATACAGACTTCCAAAATTATACAGAATACAAGACTTCCAAAATTAATGATTTTGTGAATAAAATATATTTATGGAATCTGCAATTCTGCCAGTAATATTAGAAATGACAAAATGTCACTTTATTCTAAATTAGTTACATGTGTTACTTTTCTAAAAGCGTTTTAGGACTGGAAACTATCATTTGTCAGTAAATTTGATATGTATGATGATGTATTTTTTTAATTCCCCTCAGCTTTACCTGAATTTTTTCAAGTGTATATTCAATATTTTTCCATTTATATAATGTTGCTCAAAAAATTATAAGATTGGAAATTTTCCATATAAACAAGTAAATTGTTATTTGTAAAATATACTACTAATGTTATTTTCTAATTATTTTTATATATTTATTAATGTAGAATCACTGAAATCTTTTACAAAGTTTTGAATATCCTTTTTAAAAAAAATTTACATTTTTATAAATTTTATGAACTGTATTTATTTTGATAATTTGGTCCATTTAACTGTTTATTAAAATTTTCATATATAAACAGATATATTTATTCATTGATTAAAATAAATATTGATTACAGGTTATTTCCGACTTTGACCATACACTGTCAAGAGTACATCTAAATGGTACACGTTGTACTACAACTTATGGTATAATTATTTTTTTATTTTTTTTTATTTACTATTAATCTTTTCATATGTTTTTAATTAGCATAGAAGTGTAATCATTTCTTAACTTGCTGCTTAGTCAAATTAAAATTTTTATAGAAAGCTATGAATTTATTTAGTTAAATACTTGTGAATCATTGTTTTATTCTACCAATGTATTTTACCCATAAATATGCATACATGTCCACATTTAGGGTTAAAATTGAATTTCTGTATATGTAGCTCGAATTTAATGTAATGAGATTATTTATGTATATAAAATCATTATGTAAGAAATTTATACCTTATGCATTATCACTAAGTTATGAAAATTTTCTACCATTCTTTAAAACAAAATTATAGCTTTTTTTATTTTTATTTGTTTGGAAGTTTGTTTGACAAACTTTGAATAAGATTATACTATGTAATGAAAACTATTCATCAAAAAAATTGTCTAATTACAAGTAGAAAAGTAAAAGGCCGTACATTTAAAAGTTCGTAAAACATTTTTTAGACAAGAACTTTATTTTGCTAATTTTATATTTTTTAAATTGTTTTATTTTTTTTTTATTGATTTCATTAGTTACAAATTCTATTTAATTCTGAGTAATATGAATGGTTACTACTAGATTTTCATGGACCACACTATTAAAATGATGCTGAGATCATTGATAAGCTTGAATAACTCCTATATAATTTATGTTTTTGTTACTGCTTTTAAAGTAATACCAAATGGTTTATTTTTCCCTAAGATTTTCACATAAAATTGCCATGATATGACTAGATAATGATTAATTGTAGCTCAAATACTCTTTCTAGTTTATGACTTTTCACTTTACATGACTGTATACTTTTATTTATGTGTAATTTCATATTTTTACATGTAAAAAATTAAACATTTTCAATTTTAACTAAATTAACAACTATCAATGCTTTTTATTCAAAATTGAAAAAAATACTATAAAATCATATTTCATCAAATTTGGCTGATAGAAATTGAAAGTGAAAATGTTTTGGTATTGAAATGTTTTTCCTTTGGTTACTGTTGGTAGAATTTTTTTTATATATTTAGCAAGTTTTTGTGAAGGTGTGAAAACCAAGTAATACCTATTAATATTTATGATATCAAAAAATTTATTAGCTATTGTATATTTTGACTTACAATGTAATGATATTTTTCACTGATATTTTGGTTTTTAAAAATCATCAAATATTTATGCTGTGGTCACTATTTAACTGCACATTAACTATTTTGAAAACTAATAAAATAATGTTTAATATTCATATCAAAATAAACAAATAACTTCTGATTCTTAAAAATATAATGAAAAGTAAATTAAAATTTTTAGAAATAAAGCAATATTTTCTTTTGGATTCTTTTAAAATTTTAAGTTGGGATTATTGTAGAATGGTCCTTATTAATTACATATTTAGTGAAGGTTGTTTCCTTAAGTTATCTTCTTAATAATCTTTTAAATTTAAGATTTTTCTTTAAAAAGATTTTAATAAAATTGTTATATACATATATATACATACAAAAATCACTTGTAATTTTTATTTTTAAGGTTATTTATTGTGTTGCAAATCTAAGTACTTAAGCATATCAAATATCTCAAAAATAAATCACATTCACTGTTTCTCTTATGGATATGTTAAGCATGTGTATGCTTCAAGTTTTGAACAACATATGATATAATAATTTAGCCATCATAATAATAATTTTTTTTGCAACAAATCTCCTACCTATAATGGCAGATTTTGACCTTCATAGTTTTAGCTATATATATGTATTTCAATTTGGTTGCCATAAGGGTATTTTTCTGCATCATTTCTCTTGCATTTTTTAGCTAAACTGGTAGCCAAATGGTTATCACTCTTGCCTTTGAATCAACAGTTTGTGGGTTCAAATCCCACCATAAGCATGGTTGTTTGTAGTGGTTCAGAATCCACTTTTAATAGTAGGTTCCAGTCTTGGTATGCAAAATATGACCATTGAGTGACAAAGAAGCTGAACCAAAATCTTGCAAATTTTATTTTTGAAATAATTTAAAATTTGTTTTATTCATTTGCTATATTTAAAGGATAATGAGCTGATAAAAGTGAAATCCTATTTGAAATCACTTTTAAATGATTTCGGTATTATGCCTTGAAATTTTTGGGAAAAAATATTTAGTGCCTTGGGCTCAGATTGAACTGTTTGTGGGTTTGAATCTCACTTCAAACTGAGTTTTAAACAAAAGTTTTGTATTAGATCAGAAGCCACTTTAAACTATAAGTTCCTATCTAATTGTTCCTTGTGAGTGAAAAATATTTGTTGAGATTAACAAACTATCCCAAACTTTAGAAAGTTTGGCAAAAATGTTAATTTCAAATTTTTGTAAACATGTTTACTGTTGATTTATGTATTCATTTCATTTATATGTACAATATATTTCTTAAAAATCTGAACTTTTATTAATTTAATGTATTTTAATATATTTGTTTAATCTTAATTTATAAAAACATTGATTGGAATGTTTAACAACAAAATAGCTTTCTTTTTTTAAAACATAAAGAATTATCCCAAAAACTTTTTCTTTTGGTCAAATAGAATTTGAAATATTTAATTTGGTTTTGTAGTTTTCAGAGTAATTTGGTTTTGTAGTTTTCAGAAAGCTTTTAAACATACATGTTAAATATTCATTTTATTATTTCATTATATTTTTATTAACAATTAATAAAATATTGATCTTTAATTAAGCAGCTAATGTTATTTGTATATCATTATTTTTAAATTAGTATGCTTTTAATATATATTTTAACTTTTTTTTTCTTTCTGGAATTTTACAGGTATTTTAGAACAATCATCTCTTATTAATGAAGATTATAAACATCAGGTATTAATTTTAAATAATACCTTTTTAGTTTTTGTGTTATTTAAATTTAATATATATTGCGAACTTAATGAATGTAGTGGAATATTTTACATAATAGAAAATTGGTTGACAATTTCTTACTGCTTTACATATGAATTAAAATAATAAATATTTTCAAAAAGCAATGTGTGATTAATGTTGTAAGAAATTATTTACAATATTCTACTTAAGTGTAGAGTTAAAATATTGTTAACTTACTTTTTTGTTTACTTTCTTTTTAGTGTACTTGCTTGTTTAATCGCTATCATCCAATTGAGATAGATCCTGCTCTCAGTAGAGCTGAAAAAATACCATATATGGTTGAATGGTAATTCTTTTAAATGTTGTTATAGTAAAAATAAATGAATAACAATTAATGAATTTTTTGAAAATTAATATATGTAATATTATAGTCACCTGATTATCTATATTTGTTCTAATTTGTAATCTAAAAATAAGATTTTTATGATTATAAATTTAAAATAATTTCATTACTATCTTTTTTATACTGCTTGAAAGTTTTGACATTGCTTTTAATATTTTATTCTCTTATTTTGATTCTTAATTAAGAGTTCCATGTATTCCTATATTTCCATGAACATAATTATTTAAAATATTCTACTATTAGTTCAGTAATTTTACTATAATGTTTTATAAAATTACATAAAAGGTTAATTACCCTTTATATGATTTTGTCTTTCAATTGCAGAAGAAACTAAAATTCAATTTAAGAACAATTGATCACTATTACATATCCTTTGTAACTGAAAATTTTCATATCTAGATTTAAACATATATGTTTGAACTATGAAAGCTACAGAATATTTATATTATTTTGCTGAACTATTGTTAGTCTGTTTCTTTTGTGACTTTTCTTTTCAGTTCTAATATAATAAATGTGTGGTCACAGTGAATTTAAGCTATCAACCAAAATCTCAAACATAATACAGTTTTTTTTTTTAATTTGACATTTCATTTTATTAGCAAAATTCGAATTTTAAGTTTTTTATCTGAATTGAAAATTTATGTACCCAATATTTATTATTTTGAATGATGAAATTAATTCTTATATTTCTCTTTTGTAATGAAAATACAATCTATTTTTTATATTTGTATCATGGTTTCTATAATTTTGAAAAATTTAATTGCTGTATTGTAACACTATTGAAATTAAACTTTAAAATTAATATGAAAAATACAAAGATAAGAATATGCACATTATTTTTTTTAAAATATTAAATTTACTATTCAATTTGCAGTTAAAAAGGTGAATTTTTTTTTATTTTAATATTATCATATTTTCCTGAATATAATCTGCAGATTATGTGTAAAAAAAAAAAAAAATTCTCCATCTTTCTGATGGAGAACAGATCACAGTAGTTTTGAAAGTAATACTGTTTATATTTTATATGAAAAAAAATATAAATAGTGCAGTGACTCAGCTGTCTTAACTTAAATAAATTTTATCAAATTATGTTCAAGAATGAATTTGGTTCACCAGAACGATATTACAGTTGCTATTGGCTAGTGTCATTTTGTATTTTGTTTTGAATTGAGCTCTATTATTCTGAAAATCGTCAAGTTAGCATATTGTCATGTAGAACCAAAAGCAGATTTTAAATTAAAAACTATAGGAAAGACAAAAAGCTGACTACAAAAGTGTTAATGCAAGAGGAAAAAGCATGCACAATATAAAAAAGAAAATAATATTCAATATACAGTTAGAAAAAAATTCCTTTTCGTTTAATTATTAAAGAAACAAAATTTTATTTTTAAAATGTCTAACCTAGTTTTAAGTTATTAAAAACTAAAAACAACTAGAATTTCCTTGGAATTATTGCTCTTGATCAATCCAGTGCTTTTATTTCAGTTTATCTCACTTCGCAATGAGGTGAATCCAAATAGGATCCAATCAGATGTTTTTCATAATAAATGTTTTTTTTTTTTTATGTACAATTTATTACATTTTTAATCATACTGTGTATTATTTTATGTGGCACCACATTATTAGCATTATATATTTTTGGCTATTCTGAGGAAAAATTGTTGGGGACTATGCAACCTTCTTTTCTGGAGGAAAGGTCTTGTGGGTTATATTCAGGAAAATATGGTATTAAATTTAATTAATGTAAATGTATTGAGATTATTAAATTTTTTTAGTTTAGTGGAAGATGATGAAAGAAACTTAAATATTGAAAAATATCTTGTGATTAAAGAACTTAATTTGATTTCAAAGTTTATAAAAAAGGAAAGTTATTAAAAAAAGGTAGAACATTCTGAAATTAATAATTTTTGAATGACAGATTTATGATATTTTATTGTAAAGAACTTTCAATATAGATTTTCTAAAAAGAGTCATGCTATAATCATTCATAAAATGTATATAGTAAAAAAATTATTTTATGATTTAACTTTTTTATGCGTTATATTAAAGTGTATTACATTTTTTCAGGTATTCAAAGAGTATGACCCTCATGCCAATGTCAGGTGTAACAAAAAGTAATTTGCCAGAAATGGTTTCATCATCGAATATTTGTCTTAGGTATGCATATGTTAAGCAAGTGTTCTTGTATTTAATTAAATAAAATGTAAAAAAATTTAAAAAGTTATTATATATATATATATATATATGTATATATATATATATATTTATATTATATTTATATATATATATATATAACTCTTAAATTATCTAATTAAAATTTTCTTTTATTCGTTACTGTTTAAATTTTTCATGAACAGGTTCCAATTTCTACTTTTAAACCTTAGATGCAGAATTGTTTGAATATACATCCACAGATTTATTTCAATTTTTCTATTAAAATTTTCAATCTGTTATTCATTTTTGTAAATATAATTTAATACTTGTTTTACAATGTAAGTGTTTATTTGTAAAATGTTTTCAAAATCTGGAAGATTGTATTATTTTCTACTTTAATACCTTTTTCTCAATTTTCAATTTTTTATTATTCAAAACACTTGGTTATGTAAAATAGGATTTTATTTGTGCATAATTATTTTTAGATTAATACCTAAATGTCAACATTTTGTGAAATGAGTATTTTAATGGTTTATTAAAAGGAACACACTTAAGCAAACTCATGTTAACTTATTTAAATGTTAAGATTGTTGGGTTTTTTAATAAACTTTTATTTACAAAAATCAACAAACTCTAAATATTTTATTATCAAACTTATACACAGCTAACTTGATTTAATCAAATTAAATTCTGAATTTCAACTATTACAGCACATTTCCAATAAATAGTTTGAGATGAAATAGAAAACCTTCCTTGACAAAAATATTGCTCAAAATTGAGTTATTCAAAAAATTCTGCATACTGTATGACTCTAAATTGTTTTACATTTGAGAGAATGTAAATTTTTTGATGAAATTAGCTTTAAAGTTTTTAAAGAAATATAATTTAAAAAATTTATTAAATCATATGTATATAACTGTTTTTAAAGTCCGATAAGCTTTTTAATAAAGGTCCCCAAAATACACTCACTCTCTTAATCATAATGATGAATACACAGCCTTGTGAAGTGAATTCAAAGTGAAGCACTTCTTCAAAATTCCACCATATTCCTTACATTTTAATGAAACGATGCATGCATTAAATGACAATGATAATCAAGGATGAATTCTGTTTTACTCAATTAGGTTTTTCACTTAGGAATTGTAATATTCTTGTAAGATTTGTAGTTCTTCAAATCAACAATAGCAAATTAAACTTTTTACTCCAAAGAATTATAGGAAAATTTTAAAAAAAAATTAATTACATGTAAAATTTAAATGTAATCTATGTTTTGGATCTATTTGCTTATTGTAAATTTGATGCGAGTTAAATATTTATCATTTTTAGTATAAATTTTCGACTTTAAAATGTGCTTACTAATTTAAAATATTTTAAATTAGTTCTTATAAGTGCTTATAACTTTCAAAGTCAATAAATTAGTCTTATAGTGCTTATAAGTTTCAAAGTTATGTTTAATTTTAAACTGTAATAAAAAAAAAACATTAAATTTCTATTACATTTTTTATTTTGAAATGCTTTTAAATATAATTTTTCATGAACTTGATTGTTTGTCAATTTTAAAATGGAATTTTTTTATGTGTGCTTGTCAAAATAAATTTACACTAATTATCATAAGTTAACCCTTTCGCGACGCTTTTTTTTTTTTTTTTTTTTTTTTTTTACAACAGAACAGTTTTGGTTGCATAAGCTATGAGTAGGGCACACTAGAATGCTAAAACTAAGATGTTATATTTTTAGGAAAATTTTAAACACTGATTTAGGACCGGGACATATGTGTCCCATCAGTCCTGACTGAGAAGCGTTTCTGTTCCAAAATAATTTTTTGAAATTTGCTTGGGACGTATGTGTCCCATTAGGTGTAAAAGGGTTAAGGAAAAACCTTAAAAATGATAATGCAAAAAGTTATGTGTGGAGTTTAATGGAACTTATACACATTATATTACACATAGGAATGTAAATTAACTTAAAAAGAAATTACCAAACAATTATGGTCTTGTTAAAATTAGCATGTGTTTACAATGGAGGAATGGGAGGCATAAGTTTACTATATGAAAAGTACCTTTAATTTAGAATATGATCCACTGAATTATGCAGCATATTAATTGTGTAGGAAAATGCGCGCCAGTGCACTTCCAAAGCAGTTAAAAGCATAGCTAGGATCCTAGGAAGGGGGTTGAGACATGTCTTAAATGTCATCCAAAAGTCCGTTTGGGATGTCGTAAAGCATCCTAAACATGCTTGATTAGGTTAAGATCCAATGATTGAGTTGGCCACAGCATATGTTCATTTGTTTTCTGTTCAAGATAACCATCCACCATGTGAGCTTTGTGTGGTCTTGCATTATCATCCTATAGCATGAAAGCATGCCCTATTGCCCAGGCATAAGGGCACACACAAACATCTAGGATGTCATCTCTGTAACTATTAGCATTAACATTTTCTTGGGGGGGGTGGAGGTCTGTGATACCACCCCAAACTCGGTTGCTGCCTGATCTGTATACATCCATTTTATGGATTTTTGATAGATGAAAACAAGTTCCATATTCTCTCCAAATGAAAATGCCCCTACTATTTCTTTTGAGGCTAAATCTGGGCTCATTCATCAAGGGATAGTCCTCCATTGATAACATGTCCAGTGGACATGTTGATGTGCCCATTATAATGTTCCCACCTATGACAGGACGCAAATAACTGGTCACCTTGCATAAAGATCACATTTATGAAGCGTTAGACACACAGTTGATCTGGATACCTGCTGTCTGGAGCTTGCAGCCAGGAAGTATCTGAGTTCAGCCAGAGTTGTGGTTTTATTCCTTGGGCATAATGACAAATATTGGCACTTGTGGTAACACTTGGCCATGCTTGGCTGAACATCCTGAAATCAATAGTTAGAAATTGTTGCCAAAGTCAATGAATCACAGACAAGCTCACATTCATTCATCTAACCACTTCTATCTGACTTTGTCTTGTCTCTAGTCTCCCAATAACTCATCATTGAAATTGTTTGGTCAAATTTCCATTTTTACAACTTTGCTATACCAAATTTCTAATCTCAGACATACAGTGGCAATTGCTGCCTTCCTTTGTGACTTGCATTTTTATGCTCTTTGAATAATTTATTCTGACAGCAGCACCACTATTTTGCATAATGTCATTGTTCAGCTTCTTTTAATTACCAACATATTCAAATTTCACTGAGATTGGCTTATTTTTGGGAGAGTTATCACTATTTTTTTTCTTGAATAATTAATAACCTGTGTATTTTTATTAATGAAATATATTAATCACACACACTATTTTTATTTAAAAAAAGCTTGAACATTGCATTGTTTTATGTAATAACTTGTTTTACTCTAATTGTTTGAATTGTAAGTTGAATGTAAGATATTTTGTATTAACATTTTTCTTTTTACTTATATTAGGAGTGGTTGTGACCAAGTATTTGAAACATTATACAAATACAATGTGCCTTTATTGGTATTTTCCGCAGGAATAGGCGACCTTTTAAAAGAAGTTCTTCGCCAACAAAGGCTTTTGTTTCCAAATATTAAAGTCATAGCAAATTTCATGCATTTTGATGAAAAGGTTTGACTTATATTTTGTCAACAAAGTTATTTATATAATCATTTGATTCTTACTTTATTTCTGTGCACATTTCTTTAAATATTTCATTGGTTAATTGTGAACAAAGCTTCAAATAAAATCTAATTAAATTAATATTAATCATATATTAAAATACAACAATTTATTAAATAATTAGATAAACAGATGTATCTTGAACATGCATATTTGTTATGGTTGAATAATCTAAATATTGAAAATAAACAGTATTAAAAAATTTTATCAAGTAGTATTAGAAAAAAGAAGAGAAATAATTGTAAAGATTTTTAAGAAAATAATTGCTTTCTAGTAAATGAAGACTTAGGGGAAAGCAATAGTTGTGTTCATTACCTTTTCCTTTTTGTAATCTGTTCAGTTTTGGTTATTTGATTTTAATCGAAATTTTTATACAGTTTTTAAGTTCACAATAAATTGTTGAAACAGACCTATGTAAAATCTAATTTAAGAACACTAAAAATATACATCATTATGTACAATATTTAAGTAACTAATATAAAGAATTTTTATTTAATTAATAAAATCATTTCCTTTTTAGCTATAGTTTAATTTACTGCTTTTGAAATAAGAAATATTCATTGACTTTTACATGTATTTATTGGTATTATCAGAAATATAGTTGAAAAATATTATGTATTGTAAACTCCCAATTATTGGCAATATTTAAATTCCAAAATCTTTCTTCCTTAATAAAATTGTATGATTAATGAATGAAGAATAATTTTATTATTCTAATAATGTATTTTTGTGCTACTGACTGTGTGTTTGAAATGTTCAAATGGATATTTTTTCCCCTTTCTCTTATAATTTTATGGATTATCTGTGATAGATGCTGCACATACTTCCATGGGTAATTAGAATCACTTTATACATGATTATACAATTCTTAATAAATCTGAAGAATCAGGTTGATCCTATATAGTTTTTTGAGAATAAACTATTATAAAAATAGCTTTTTTTGAAGTCTTTATTAATTTAATTATCTTATAACTATTTTTAATCCAGAAAACATACATCTTCCATAAACATAGAACATTCTGAACATCTTATTTATATTTTTTTATGTATTAAAGTTCAAAATATTGATTTCTTTGCAATTGGTTCTTTTAAATGTCTGTATCCTGGAGAACTTTTTACCTTGCTCAAGTTTTTTATATTGTAACTTTGTTTTCTTATTTTGTGTGCTTTGTATTATAAAAATAAGGGAAAATATGTAATAAACATAAGATTGCATGTATGCATGCATGGTATATTTTTACATAAAAATTCTTAATTTCACTTTTGAATATATCACCATACAGCCTTAATTTTTAATAATATTGACTGATTTTTGACATAATTTTTAAATGCATGTTTTCAAATTAAATTTTTTTATTAAATTTTAAAGTTATTTATGCTGTTTTTCATATTTTATTTGGTGCTGAAGGGCACAATTTTTACATATTTCTGTTTCCTTTATCGGTTTTATGCATGAAAAGTCCTTAATTTTCTATCAATTATCTCTTAATTGTTTGAAAATTTATTTGTTGATTTATATGAAAGAAAAAGTTTTTTTGGTTTAAATATGCATATTCTTGGTGATCTTTCATAGATTTGGCTTTTTATTTGTTCATAGCAAATTTAAAAGGAAAAGATGCACCATCAAATAAAGATACATTTTTACCATTTTTTTGTTTACATTTTAAGTATATATAGTACATGTTCATATTTACAAACTTCTAATTAATGAGCATTCACAATTTTATAAACTAATGGCTGGTCCATAACATGGTTGTTTAATCTCTGTGAACTAAATTTCTATATTTCATTGGTGGAAAAAAAATATTTTCTTTGTATTAGTGAAGAAATTTAATCTTTTATTTAGAAGAAAGTTATTAAGCTAGAGTTAACCCATTTGAGTATATAAAAATCACATTTAAATTTACCATTAACTTATTTGAAATATAGTAAAAATGCAAAACATAGAATGTATAAATTACTTTACCTATTTTGTGTGAAAGAAAATAAAGTTAATATGCTTTAAAAGTATGCATTAAAATGTTGTATCTGGACGATCTGAACTTGATTATAATTCGCTTACTCATAAAGAAAAAGTGTAAAAGAATAACAAAAAGTTATTCATTTTCATTATCTCTTTTTTTAAAACATTCATATATATATGCTATATTTTATATTATATCTTTGAAAATCCTTGCATTTTTTTTTACAGGATAGATTGGCTGGGTTCAAAGGAGATATGATTCATACCTATAACAAAAATGTTAGCTCTATTGACAATAAAGCTTATTTCAATCATTTAAAAGGCAGAAATAATATCATTCTATTGGGAGACTCTTTAGGTGATTTAGATATGGCTGAAGGAGTGGAAGATGTGAATACTGTTTTAAAAATTGGATTCCTCAATTTTAATGTAAGTAAATATTGATATTTCAATAACTGTTTTAGATTAGAATTATATAGAAGATATTCACACATTTAAAATATATGTGACATGGTTAATTTTGTAAAATTATGCCAATTAAAAATGTGTTTTTATTAATAACTTATTTATTAAATTTCTTGAAAAATAGCTTTTTTTTTGGTTTGTTGCAAATTAATATTTAATTAATTTTCAAGGATACTTGACAGGAAACAAAATTTTTAACTTTTCCAAAAGTCAAGTAAAAATTACTAAAGATAGTGACAACTCGGTGAAAGAAATCAAATGTACAAATAAAATTCAATTGTGTTATCTTGTAGTTTTGAATAAGTTTATTAAATGCAAATAAGCGGCTTTATAATTATTTCACATTATCCGAAAGAACATAAAAATGTATGTTTGAAATCAAGATTACAAATTTTACTGCTATGCTGAGAAAGGAATTTGAAACACCCAATTTATGTAACATTAATGTCCAAACATAATATGTTTGGAAGAATTGCCATAGAGAACTTTTGTCTGAACTAAAGGGAGGTAAATAATGTAAGCAATTAGAACAGTTAGCTAAGTGTCATTTTATGATTAATGCTTTAATAGCATTTTCAATTTAATTAGCCCTTGTGTGCAAAAAATTACCATTGTGTGGTAAACAAACCAATCCAATCCACCTGGAGATTGTTGGTCAAATCAGTTATTGTGAGCAAATCATGATCATAGAAACAAACAGATCACAATTTTTGAAAAGGTTAACAAGTATTTGCTAATAAAAATTTACATTGCCTGTGCTTAAATTCTCTTTTGGTAAATACACAAATCTCCATTTCTGTCCCATTGAACCTAAAAAAACTTGCATTATAGAATTTAGTCTTTATTTTATTCTCATGTTTTGCAAACAAGAATTAAATCAGAAAATCAGAACCTATTGCTTAAAGGGGATTCTAAATCTCCACAGATCATTGAATCTTCTAAATCAAACCATTAAGATGTTTAGCTGAAATCTAGTTTGCTATATATTCATCTGCAAGTTTAGCTACATCTATAGAGATAACATTCTTGTTTTTGCTGCCTAATACTTATGTAATAAAAAACTTCCTTTAATATAATAAGTATTGTATAGTGCGAACATTAGGAAATAATGTCTTCTGCATCTATAATTCAACATATAAAGTATTTAATTCAATCATGATCTGAATAGTTGAAGTATTTTAATGATGATTTCAATGTGTTATAATACTTTTGTAATAGTTTTTTCTTCCATCACAAATTTATTATGTATAATTCTGAACTTTAATGTTTCTAGCCTTTTTTTTATCATTGAAAAAATTAAGTTAGAATATTATAGAATGTAAACAGTTTATTACTTACTGAAAAATGAACTTCTGTTTGCATTGTAGCATTGAAAAACAATAAGGAGGATTAAAGTTTGCATAAATTTATATGTATAGAAAGTTTCACGGTATAACTTCATTTATTTTATATTTAAAATTAATTTTGGTTGTCACTCAATGTTTATTCTTGTTTGATTTGGTATTATGTGGATGTTAATGTTTGTGTTACATTTATAAGTTTGTAACCAAAATTAACTCTTAGATTTGTCATTTATTTCTTTTAGTGTATTTTATTAGCATTTAAAATGTTAAATTTCATTTTTTTTTTTTTTTAGATTGAGAAGAGCTTACCAGATTACCTAAATGCTTATGACATAGTTTTAACTGATGACCAAACAATGGATGTTGTTGTTGGACTTTTACAAAGCATATTGTGAACTGTTCATTCAGATAAAAACTAAAAATAAATATTTATTAGCTTAATATTTCTTTTCATCCCTATGTAGAAAAAGATAAATATTTTTAAATACTGCCCCACAAAAGAAAAAATCATCAATACATTGTATATATATCAAAACAATCCATTTGAAGCTTGCTGGTTAGTTATTAAATTTTTCTAGTGTAGTTATTGGAAATTTATTGTTGACTGTAATTGAAATCACTGATTATTAAACATCGAATGTGCAAATTTATTTATATTGTTGAGCTGTATAAACATAAGTTTTGTTACTATTTTGTAGAATTATTGAAAAGAACTAGGGTATTGTTGAAAGAATTATTGACAGTTATAATCATTCAAGTAGAAGCCATTTATTTTTACTTTTTTCATTTGAAACAAATGAATCTGACTTTTAATGTATGAGCAGTATTTAAATCATTAAATCCAAGACAATTGATGTTAAATTTCAACGAACTAATTAAACATGAAAAAGAAATTTGAAGAGTTATCAAGAAACATTTTTTTTTCTGCATATCATGTGTCCAATAAGTATGCTTTACAAATGTATTTATTATTTATCTAAACGAAAATTTGTGAATTTGTTTTTATTATAATTAAGCATCGGTGACATCAATAATAGGTGATAATTTTTTTCTAAATTACTTACTCTCCAAATGGTGTATCTAAATTTTGTGAGAATTTCAATGGCTATTTTTAACATTTTTATTAATAATTTCAATATTTCTTATGTTTAATGAGAACTTCGTTCTTTTAAACTATATTTTGTGTATGCTCAATTGTGTTGTTTATTGTATCTGTGTATTAAAGTCAATATAAAAAGTTATACACCATTTTATCTAATTCAAATGTATCACTAATCATGAAATCTTCAGTTTTTCTGTATTTCAATAAATATGGTTATTTGTTTATTCAAAAAAATTGTGTAATAAACTTAATTATTTAAATAAAATATTTTTCTGGAGATACTTTGTCCCCAATTTTAATGTATAACTTTTGCATTTTGCTTATTAACTCATCTATATAATAAAATTATTAATATTAGTCTTTCAGAATTCTGATAACTATAGTTCTTTATTATTTTAATGCTATTTCTTTTATGAAAGTATATATTTTATTAAGAAACTGGCCATATTAGTTTTATAAATATTTCATTACTAAAAAGATGGTAGCTGTCTTATACTTAAAAAGAAAAACGGGGTCAATTTGGCTCCTCAATATTTCTTGATCTTTTTACTAAGATAAATACTACAGTATAAAAACAAAATAATTGATGACTAGTAAAGTTGGGGGGGGGGGAATTATTTCAGATACAGTGGCAATAAGCCAAATGAATAAAAATGGAATAGTAAAATATATAGTTTATGAAATACAAATTTACAATGGCACTAGAGGTTATTGAACCTGTCTGTCCTTCAAATGTTAATGTTTACAAATGTTTGAAGTAGGGAAAGTACCCAACTTCTGAAAAATTATTTTTTTAAGAATGTTGTGCAAATCTATCCATTTGACAATTATACAACTGTTTTGAAAATAAAAATATTTAAATTTTTAACTCTGAAAATATTTTAATTAAAGAACTGAGCATAATTAAAACTTTTAGTTCATTGTTTTCTTTTTCTAATTTTAAATGCTTTATTTTTCAAATCTTAGTAATATTAATTATTTAAAATAGTTATAAAGACAGTAATAAAATATTTTTTGTAGTAAATAAAGCATTGCTTTCTCAAAGCGAATTTATCAGAAAGTTTTATTTTGGTAACCAAGTTATTTAAGACATATATACTCATGCCCGATTTTTTTAATCTTTGGGTTGAGACTTGCATATGTTATAAATTTTGTAATGAATTGTAAATATTTAATTATACCCCCAAATTTTGTTTTTGACTACAAGTTTGGTAATTTTTATAATTGTTTAATATAGAATTAATGAAATACTTTTTAGAGTAATCTATGCTTTAAAAAATGGTGTTAGCATTCTTTTATCTATAGAGAAATCACTAAACATAAATATTTTAAATAAAACATTAGACTTATTAATTCAGGCTATCAAAGATTTTAAAATAACTGTTGATGGCTTTTATATAGATTATACTCAAAATACTTTTTCATGCTAAGTTTATAAATGATATATTGTTATTTTTCTCAGAGTTCTTGTGAGTTTTTATTTATTTATTTTTACACTATTATATCTTGTTTATCTCAGTGTTTATTTATTGATATATCTTTCATTGAAAATGATATTGCATTTAAAATATAAAACTATAAAAGTTTTTTATCAATCTATTCTTGCTTTAAATATATTTAAATCTATGATTTTTTTAAAAAAATTTTGATGTTTTAAGGATTATGTATTTATATTGATTAATTGCGTTTTTAAAATTTTTTTATTGGTCCTTTATATCAATAATAATAATTTCCCTTATTTTTATTCTTTAAATCGGCTAGTATACAATGTTAGCATTTTTTTCTTCAAATCCATTTATGAAATGGTTAAATCACTCAAGTTTTTTGTTGGACTTCAAACGTGACATTTAAATGATTTGTTTTGAACTCTAGAATTTTTTGGTGCTAATAGTTTCCTATTTGTTTTAAAAATATTCAAAGTCAGGTTGTAAATAGTATAATTCGAACTTAAATTTGTGAACCCATTTTCCAACATTGTGCACACCAATTTTTTTTTTTTTTTTTTTTTTTTTTTTACAATAATGAAAGCTTTTTAAATTTAATTTGTACTATTTATAAATGACTTGGAATAATAGCTTTGAAAGTAATCCGCAGGCGATTTCTCAAGGTTTATATGTATTCCATGTAAGAAATTATCTGTTTCTACTTTATTCTTCTAAATACTGTATTAGAATAATTGGTGCCATAATGTCTTATTAATCATGTACAGAATATTTCAATGTTATATCGATGAAAGAAGTTTATAAGAAATAGTTTAATAAATGAGAGAGCTGCATTGCAAATTTATTATCAAATAAATGTTATACTAAAATAAAATTTGTAACTCCATTTAATAAGTTTTTTAGAAAATAACAATAAGTTAAGAAAAACAAAAAATATAAATTATAGATTTCAATAATTAGCCATGTAAGATCCAAAATTGTTGTAATATACTGGTAGTCTTCAGCTCTGCTGTTTGTGATTTTAAAAGTTACTCCTTGAATCAAGATATTTTCTTGTGGTTTGTGGAAATCATCTTATGAGGCAAGATGTAATGGAATTAATAATTTTGTGCAAAATGTGTTAATTTATAGTGATAAATTTAACAAAATTGTAATATTATAGCTTTCTCAATTTTATTTACATACGTGTTAAATATTTTTGTTTAACTGTTGAATTTGGCAATTTTATTTTTCTTAAATGTAGCACATAATTGTAAATTAATAATATAGTACTCAACAAATGTGCTGTGTATATGACTAGTTGTAGTTAGTAGATGTTCAGTCTCACGAGCATTGGTATAGCTGGATTCCCTAGATTGTCTAAGATGTTTGTAGCTATTATTAATCACGTTGAAACGGTAGCTGCCTGTCGAATCATCTCTGAAGATTCGTGACCAAAATACTACAAAGAAATTTAATGAAACAATCACATGAGCTCCAATAATATTTATTTAAAAGTGTGTTCTTTTCTACATTCTGTGCTATAAGAAACTAACAGTAAGGATTCAAAATCTTCCTTAGAAATAATTGAACTTCGAATTATGTCTGTAAATAAAAGTTTAATAAATTATTATCGATATTAATTTAATGGTAGAACGTTAGTCGAATTCATATTTCATTAACTCTTTTAGTCTTTGATCGTTAACAAGTCTTTAAACGATAAGCAAAAAATGTGTGTACATGACATATCAGTTGTATAGCATGATTAAGCAACTGAAACATGCAGTTTCAGATCATAAGTTATGTTATATAACAAACTGCTCAAGTTGCTTTGAAAGATCTTATAATTAAATATGTAATTCTGTTGAAATTATTTTGATTTTGTCTTTAATAAGAATATTTAATGACGTTATATATGTATATTGCTGATATTAAAAAAAAAAAAGGTATTTTTATATTTTGTCAGCGAATATGGTTTGTTCTATAGTAAATTTATTTTCTTGATATTTTATTTAGAATAAACTGATTGTCCAATCATATTTTTCATGTACTTTTTATTTGATGTTCTTTCAAGTTATGACATCATTATTTAAAATAAAAAATTAAGTTAAAATTTTCAGATATTTAACTTAAGATAATTGAATAATTTTGCATAAAAAATTAAAATTTAATTATTAGTATTAAATATAATTGTATTCTTATTTTTATTGCAGAAGAAATCTAAGAAATTATGTTTCAGTTTTAGGAAATTCATTAAAAAAATTTGTTTAACATAGATTTTTTATGACAAATTCATTGATAAATACTTTATTTAATCACAAATTAGATCTCATTTTCAACATTAATTTCTCAATCTTTAAAAGGTAACCAGTATAAAAAATGTCTGCTTATTGAGTCTTTATCTTTAATAACTTAAGATCATTTTACAGTATTTATTATTCAAAATCAATAAAAATTCAAACTGAAAATGCCAAAAGGAGGGCAAATTTCAAAGTTTAAGAAAAGACTAAAACTTTGTTCAATTGGAGAATTTTTCACGTCAGTACCTAAACAAAACTTATTTGTGATTTTATTGTTTATTCTTTCTAATTTAAAAATTTTTAATATAAATCTTTTAAAATAAAAATGCATGTAAAAAATTGTTAAGTTTAAAGACATTAGGAAATTATAAGTTTCTGAAATTTAATGTTTTGCAAATTATGTAGTTCAAAAAATTGTTTATCAAATGATATAATCGATAATATTATAACCATACCTTTAAAAATGTTTTAGAGTCAAATATTATGAGCAGACATGCAAATTGTATCTTTTAAGTAGGAAAGAAAAATGATTTGGTACTTTTATAAAAATGTTTTTGGCATAGTGTATTTCAGATATCTTTAAAATTTTGATGACATTCAAAAACCATCTATTTAATTAATTTTCATTAAAAAAATTATTTTTATTGTTTATGGACAATTAATAAAAATTAAAGATTGTGCCTCTGTATTTCAAAACTAAAATATTTTGTTAAAAAATTGTTAACTAATTGAAAGATTTTCTTAAATAAATTATAATATTATCAATTATAATGTATATCTTTTTTATATTGAAATTGCTCTTAGTAATTAACATTATAAATCATTATATTATAAAAATAATTTATTCACTTTTATATATTTTACGTTTTAGACACTATTTAAAATTTATTGCTTCAGTTTTGATTTTCATAAATTTTAAAATGAATAATGTATAAAAAGTTCAGTGCAGTTTAAAAATTACTAAAAAACGGGATAATTTTTTGTAGACCATGCTAAATAATTTGAAAACAAAATGAAAAACCATTGAGAGGAAATTTGCTAATTCACATCACATTAACATTTCGAGTTTAAAATATATATACGCAGAGATAAAATATATGAAAATAACTTACTCTTAATTATCAATAAAATAGATTCTTTTGGTTTAAATCATCATAGTTGCTATAATTATTTTGGAAATAGCTGAACTAAGTGTTGTGTCTGATCCATTAGTGGAAGAGTTTCAAAAAAATTATTGGTGTTAAATTTTTTTAATATAGATTCTTCCCTTTCCTAAATAGAAAAAAATAGCTGCCGAATATTAGCTAATTTTAATTCTAGCCACAATCATAATTAATATTTCAACAAATATTTTCATAATTGCGTGTGTGTGTGAAAACAAGAGGAGAGAAAATATTAAAAAGTATCTTAAAAAGTATTTTTCACCACTTTTATTTTTAAGAATTCTGCAAATGTCTATAAAATATTAGCTATTCAATAGGATTAACCATTTTCTGTTCAGAAATTTTCAAAACACGCTATTTTTTTTTTTTTTTTTTTTTTTTTTCTTTTAAAACGGTTAATTACAAATATAACTTTTTGAAGATATATAATTATTCCACTTGATGCTAATCATATATTTTTATAATGAATTGAAGTTGCAAGTTCTGAAAATAAAAAATGGCAAAAATATTTTTATTTAAAAATAGCCGAATGTATGAGAAATAGTAAAAATTGTAAACCAACTTTTTATGCAAGGTTTCAGAGATTTATTGTAATTTGTGATTTTTGCACAAACTAATTTTCTTTTTTTATCCATTGATAGAGTTATAGTAAATTTATGGAAGCTACGTATAGAATTTCTACTGACATAAAAATGGCTTTTACAAATAGTCTATCTAATGACATTACAAATGACACATCCTAAAATAGGTCGTCCATCATAGAAATCTCTAACGAAAATATAAATTGATAAAATCTGATATAAATAGAATGGACCTGAAAGGACAAAATCGTCGAGGATGTAAAGTACACGGATTATATAATATACGGTAAAAAGTAAAGGATGTAATCACACGATTTATTTAGTTTCAAAAGTTAAAAACATTTGCATCCCAGGTGCTCTGGAAAATTTCCCTAAATAATATAAAAATTTTAGTATAATACAATTGTTGAACTAAATTATTTGGCTTATGGGGCGGATATTAGCATTTTATTTCTTAAAATATTTTTGATGCGCGAAAACTTTTATCTAATTGAATGTATTTAAAGTAAATTTTACAAAATTTCCTATATTATATATATATATATATTTTTTTTTTTTTTTTTTTTTTTTTTTTTTACTAAAAATGGGTTTAATGTCCGTCTACTAGAATGTCCTTGCAGTTGTCGAAAGATGAAATATTCGGTAACTGCAAGGGACAGATTGTTGGCAGCTTATGTAGTATGATAACATGTCTTTTGTAGTATTAAGTAACATTCACACAAAAAATAATATTTACTAAAATTTATGGTATGCAAATTTTTAGTCATTTGCTTATAGTATCAGATCTGGTTATATTATTTTAAATATTAATCTGTCTTTAATTGCTATTAATTTTTCAAACAATTAAAAAAAAAGTTTCACGATGAAATTGATATTGGCTAATCACCATTTCATTAAAGTACGATTATTAATTAATCATGTTTTAATATTTCTCCGATGATTACTGTCGTAATTTGGTGAAAGAAAGAGCAAATTCTCATTATCGAGCTGGGGCTAAAGACTAATTTTGGAAAAATATGATGACGGGCAATGCACAGGAAATCGTTGATCCAGCATCATCGCTGTAATTTTTTTCACTGTTTTAAACAAATGTATATCCATCAATAATTTAGATTTTTTCAAAATTATACAATAAAATGAATAATCAGAATGCATTAATAAGTGTATTTCACATTCTATATAAAGCCAATGATTTAAATTAAAACTGGATATTTATTAAGCTATGACTATACTTTTATAATTTTCAAATGTAAAAAACAAAGTAACAATGTAGCATAATCTTCGGAATTTTTAAATTAAAATTTAATTTTCATTATATATATATATATATATATATATATATATATATATATATATATATCCGAAATAGCTTATGGATGCATTTCGAGCTAAATGCACCTAAATATTTGATATAAAATGTGGTTATTTCAAAAGGCATAACAAATGTTGGAATTTAATTTAAAAATAATAAAACGTGTTGTTGTTTCTGATGACAATTGGCAACTCCAATGAAGTCTCCCGTTTTTAAATAGCGCACCCTCATACATAGGTGGAAGTACGACTTTTTGCTCATAGATGGCAGCACCATCTAAATTTTCCAGTTTAGAGATTGAAACCAGTAAAGATCCAAAGCTTGGCTCCAACCACCCCCAGAGGAATTAATTTGTAATAGGAACATAGAAGACATTGCGACCCGATATATTTTACGTGCCCCAGTCGCCATTGGTGAACACGACGGATCTTCGGCAAAGCCGGGATTCGAACCCACCGCCTTTAGGTAACGAGAACGACACCCTAACCAACCTGGCCATCGCGGCCTTTAATGAAATGTTCCTTATCACATAAGGAGTAATAAAAATAATGGATTTTCATTATATAATTTATTTTTTGTAATAAAATAAGAACTTGGAATACAGTTACAAGTGCATCTTATACTAAATAAGCCTATTAATTTAAATTCACACTGGATAACTTTTGTGATATGGCCCCATTTTACAATTCTGAAAGGCGTGCTAATTTTGAAAAATGAATATCTGGAATAGCTTTACGGGTGCACTTCATACTAAATGCATCGAACCATTATAGTTGAAACTGGATATTTCTCAATATATAACCAAATGTAAATTTTAATAACTATGCGAAGCTCCAAATCCCCTTTCACTTTAGCCGTAATAAAAAAATAATGTTTCCCCCCCCCCCAAAAAAAAAATTATTTTTCAAAATAAAATGAATACTTAGATACATTTAGAAAAGAAGTTTATATTAAATAAATTCAATGATTTAAATACAAAAACGATATTTATTGAGCTATGGCTAAATTTTTGTAATTTTCAAATGCGACAAAGAATAAAGTCGCATGTAACATCTGTGGAATTTTTCTACTTAAATTTAATTTTCCTGGTAAAATAAATACCTGGGATAACATAAGAGGTGCATTTTATACTAAATGCATCCAACTATTATAATATAGACGAATATTTCCCAAAATACTGCCAAATGCTGAAATTTAATATATTCACTATCTTCATGTGTCCACTGTCACATTTGGCATGAAAGAAATAATTGCTTTTCTCTATAGAAATTTATATTTTAGAATAAAATGAAATCTCAAAAAACACTTAAAAGAGCATATTATAATAAATAAACACAATAGTTTAAATATAAATAGAACCTTTATTATATATGACCACATTTATACACTACTGGCCATTAAAATTGCTACACCAGGAAGAAATGCAGATAACAAAATGATATTTATTGGACAAATATATTATACTAGAAATAACAAGTGATTAAATTTTCAAAAAATTTGGCTGGATAGATCCTGAGAAATCAGTACCCAGAACAACCACTTCTGGCAGTAATAACAGCAGTTATACGCCTGGGCATTGAGTCAAACAGAGATTGGATTGCATGTACAGGTACAGATGCACATGCAGCTTCAACATGATGCCACAGATCATCAACCGTAGTGACTGGCGTTTGGTGACGAGCCAGTCGCTCGGCAACCATTGACCAGACGTTTTCTATTGGTGAAAGATCTGGAGAACGTGCTGGCCAGGGCAACAGCCGAATATGTTCCGTATCAAAGAAGGTCCGTACAATACCGGCAACATGCGGTCGGGCATTATCCAGCTGAAACGCAGGGTTTCGCAGGGCTCGAATAAAGGGTAGAGCCACGGGTCGTAACACACCAGAAATGTAACGTGCACTGTTCAAAGCACCGTCAATGCGAACAAGAGGTGACCGAGACGTGTATCCAATGGCACCCCATACCATCACGCCAGGTGATGGGCCAGTATGACAATGACGAATGCACGCTGCCAGTGTGCGTTCACTACGATGCCGCCAAACACGGATGTGACCATCATGATGCTGTACACAGAACCTGGATTCATCTGAAAAAATGACGTCTCGCCATTTGTGCGCCCATGTTCGTCGTTAATCACACCATTGAAGGCGCTCTTGTCTATGACGCAGCGTCAAGGGAAGCCGCAGCCATGGTTTCTGAGCTGAGAGTCCATGCTGCTGCAAACGTCGTCGAACTGTTCGTGCAGACACTTGTTGTCTTCCAAACGACCCCGTTTCTTGACTCACGGCTCGTGACGTGGTTGCACGATCCATTATGACCATGTGGATAATATGGCTGCTAGTGATAGGTGGCCGTTGAGATCCCGCATGGCGTTCCGTATTACAGTCCTGAACCCATCGATTTCATATTCTGCTAACAGTCATTGGATCTCGACCAACGTGAGCAGCAATACTGCGATAAAATAAACCGCAATCCCGGTACGCTACAATTCGACCTTTATCAAAGTCAGAATCATGCTGGTACGCATTTCTCCTTCTTACATGAGGCATGACAACAACTTTTCACCAGGCAACAACGTTCAAATGCAATTTGTGTATGAGAAACCGGCTGAACAATTTCCTCATTTATACACAAGGTAGGTGTCGCTACTGGCGCCTGCTTTGTCTGAATGGGCTGAAAAGCTAATCATTTGCATATCACACCTTCTTCCTTTCGTATAAATTTCACGTCTGTAGCATGTCGCCTTCTTGGTGTAGCAATTTTAATGACCAGTAGTGTAATTCCAAAAGCACGCAAAATCGCATGCAGCATAATGTTTCGAAATTTTCAACCAAAAAATATTTTTTATAATAAAATAAATACTTGGAATACAATTAGATGTGCACATTTTATTTAAAATAAACCTAATGACTTAAATTCCAATCGGGTATTTTTTCAGCTATGACAACACTTTATCATTTTTAATGGAGCACAAATTCAAAGTCACATGTAACATAAAACAATACAGAATTTAAAGGATTTTTTTAATAAATTTAATTTTTATATAAAAAAAGAATATCTGGAATACTTTTAGTGGTAAATGTTATTCCAAATACTCACAATCATTTAAATATAACCTGGAAATCTTTCAAGATATAGTCAAATGTTGAAATTTAGTAAATGCGTAAATCACTAATCTGTCACATTTGGCGTAATAGAAATAGTTTTCCACCATAAAGATTTATATTTTACAACAATATGAAATAAAACATTTAGAGCTGCGTTTTATACTAAAAGAACTGCTATAATATAAATTTTAAACTTTTTTTTTTTTTTTTTTTTTTTTGCTACGCGGCCACATTTTTAAAATTTTCAAATTCAGGCAAAATTAAAGTCAAATGTATCATAATCTATGGAATTTTTCTACTAAAATTTATTTTTAATAAAATAATGAATACCTGGAAAAGTTTTAGGTGTGTATATTTCATACTAAATGCAACCGACTAGTTTAGTACAGACGGTTATTTCCCATTATACAGCCAAATGTTGAAATTTAATAAACACGCAAACCTCAAGATTGACCAGATTATATCCCCAGCTGCCACACCAGATCAACTTTGGCAACGTGTGGAAGCTGCTTGGTCTGCTGTACCTCAAGAACACATCCAAAGTCTGAATCAATGTCGTAGCTTGTGGCAGCGGTGACCTCCAACAATTAATTCTTGTGGTTATAACATGTTATCTACAAAATAAATTTTGTTGTGATACTTCTTGTTGCAATTTGGTGGCCAGCAGTGAATAAGGTTGTACAGAATGTAAGGTATTTTTCCCCTAAAATTTATTACTCATAATAAAATGAATACCTGTGAAATAACTGTAGAAGTCAATTTCATACTCAATGCACAATACTATTTCAATATAAATGTATATTTCCAAAGATTCTGCCAAATTTTGAAATTTAATAACCACGCAAATCAACAAACCCCCTTTCACGTTAGGCACATTACAAATAATGTTTTTTTTTTTTTCAAATATTAATTTTCGATAATGTACATAATGAATGTTTATGATACATTTAGAACTGTATTTTATACTAAACCCTATGATTTAAATACAAACTTAATACTTTAGCTATGGCCTGAATTTTACAATTTCTAAGGCGCGCAAAATCAAATTCAGATGTAAAATATTGCTCCGAATTTTTCTAAAATTTATTCTTATAGTAACATGAACTGTATAGAAGTATATTTTATATTAAATATAAATTTAGTAATTTAGATATAAACAGGATGCCTTTTAAATTATGGCCACATTTTATAATTTTCAAATGTGCACAAATTCAAAGTCACAAAAGGCGATACAGAATTTTTGATAAAAATTTTATAATAACAGGACCTTCCAAAAATGGATACATTGTTAAAAAAAGAAAAAAAAAAAGAGAAATAAAATTAAGTCCAGTTAATGATCCCATTCCCAGTATAATTAAAGATATCTCTTGTTCCGAAAATTTTTGTTGTCGTGAGTTATTCATTTTTATAAGTAAACATATTTTTAATGCAATTGGTTCATATTTAGAAAACTTAAAGTTTCGTGGAATTCATAAATACCATTTGCACAGATGGATTTTAGATGTCCATCTATGCATGTCCACAAAAGGCATGCATAACACATGTTAAAGGAATTGAATGAGGATATATTAGCCACCCATTGTTTTTCGTATCGACAAGTACTTGTTACAAAATATTTGCCATCAGAATGGAAAAATAGTTCCAGAATAATGTGTTCAAATGTAGTTAATCATATAAAAATCAAGACTTATATCCAAGAGCCGAAAGAAAATGTATTAAACTCATCAGATAAACTGAAAGGATTCCAAAAACAAATAACTTTATGGTTGAGTAAAGCTCAGAAAGTTTGAGTCAAAAAATTTTAATATAACTATTCATAAACATCACAGGAGACTATTTTTCATTATTTCCGAAATATAAATATTTAATTGGGTTCGTACTCCATTTGTGCGATAACGAATACTTCTGTGCATTTGAATTAACTTTAAAGAATTTTACTTTCTAATAATCAAGACTTAATTATAAAATATTCTGAAGACTCAATTCATTTTGGATTATCATTACATGCGATAATCTCATGCTAGCCAAAATAAACTTTATTGAATAATGAATAGAAAATTGTAAAATTATTACAATTTTCTAGATTTGTAAGACGAAACGAAAAAAAAAAGATCAAGACTATGAAATGTAGAAGACGATATGAGAGTAGCATTGTCATTTTTACTACTAAATATAAATGAAATAAAAAAACATCAAACTCAAATTTCTCATTAAAAATATTTTTATTCTTTGCCCCTTAATAACTATTTTAGTAAAAGTAGGTTTTTTTTATATATATATTATTTTATTTTACATTCGAAACTATTAGATACACTATTTTACATATTATTTGTAAGGAAATTTTTAAACTATTTTTTCCTTGTCTGCCGCCAAATTTTGAAACCGTTAAAAATGTGCCGCGACAAAAAAAAAAAAAAAAAAAAAAAAGTTGAGAATCACTGCTTTAGATTTTTTAAACTATGAATTTTCACTAGATAAACATAAAACTAATTTATTTTACAGTCTTCTTTTTTCAATTTCATTTTTCTCAAAATGTTTCTTTTAAAAATCTAAAATAAAAAAATACTTTTAACTACAATAATATTAAAAATATTTTGCTTATTACATAAATTGTAATTAATATTTTTTTCAAGAAAAATTGTGTTATCCACTATGTCTTAATATTCTAAAGTTCATTAAAAAAAAAAAACCCGCTTAAAATCTGTGTTGCTTATACTTTACTTGAAATATTTTTTTTTTTATTTTTGCACATGTTATTTATAAAAAAATTTAAATTTGTGAATTAAGATAGATAACACAATATTTTCAAAGTTTTGTGATACTTTAATTAAAATTGGAAGTGGTATAATTAGATAAATTATTTGAATCCCATTTCCAGACAGAAAAAATTTTAATACTTATCAAGAACAATACGGATTAGAAGACAATGATAGTTGTAAATAGATTATGTAATAAAAATTGCGATACTATTACGTATTATATTACAATTGTATATTATGTACTTATGTAAATAAGTATAAAGATTTTATATTTTTGTTTTTTATACAAACAGGTATAAAAATTTTTGTATTTGTTAAAATATCAGAAGATGTATTAAAGGTAATGAAATGAAAATTACTGTGAAAAGATTTTATTAAAACAAATATATCTTACAAATTTATTAGATCAAGAAAAAAATCAAATACAAAGAGTTTATTTACACAAGTTAATGTTCACATAAGTATTTTTCAACTTTTCTTCAATCACACCCAAAATTTTAAAAGGATAATTTTCAACTATATTTTATCTTTAAATTTGAACTTATAAATTATTTGGCACAATTATTTCCATATATTTTAAGAGCAAAAATTATTGTGAATTAGCATTTGTAAAAGAATTTGAAATATACTGATATTTCATTTATATATGTTAATAAAGTTTTGATGAGATTCTAGAATTTTATAAGTATATGGTTTTTTTTATATAACAATAAAATATTATTTTGTTATAGAAGATAAACCATTATGTTTATATAAAATTCCAAAAAAGTATAAGGAACTAGGCAGATATAGAATAATGCATTTGATTTCCTAAGTATTCTGAAATTGGAATTTTAAACTGCTTGAGATCTTGTTATTGAATATAATTCCATCAATGGATGTCTAAAATTTAAAGCTGTTTATTAATGTTAAAATAAATTGAAAACTATTAGAGTTAAATAAATAGTAAATTTTTTAATTTACATGTGTTAGTTCTACAATAATAAAAAATGCATTTCTTTAAGAAGGATTTCACTTTTGTGAGATTCTGTTATTGATTTATATTTATATTATTAGTTAAATTATTATAACTAATAATTGAATTGTATAGATGGAAAAATAGCAAAAATTATTTTGTTTTCTAATTGTAACACAAAATTCATTAATCGAGAATGTGAATGTTTTATAAATAAACTAATCTTAGAAAATTAAATACTTATTATTGGTTATTTAATTTGCACTACAATTTGAAAAAGCAAAAATTTTATAATTTTACTTATATCAGACTGTATTTCTACTTATATAAAATAACAATGTTTTTTAACATCTAAATGGTAACCAAAGAGATAAAATTACTCATTGTTTTCTAATTTTTTTATTATTGCAGTATCATTTTTCTCAAATTAATTTGCAAAAATCATGCTGACAATTGGCATTTATTGTTAATTTAAAGAAGGTTTCAGAATCCTAACTGAAAAAAATTTCTTAATTATAATTACACAATCATAAAATACTTTATTTATCTTATAATTCCAAGAGGTTTAAAGTTTTTCTATAGTAAAGTTTTGATGAAATACAACAGTTTTTTAAAGCAAACATAAGGAACAGTTTCACTGATTATATATAAGGTTTTTCTTATTTTTATTCATTTATTTAGAGATGGCATGCCTAATGTAATCATGCTAAAGTTCAATATAGCATGAAATTTTGATGCCTGTACAGAAAATATTGCATGTAATCACAGAATTTATAAACTTATGTCTGTTTAAATAAGCTATTAAGAGGAAAATAAAAATGCATTATTTTTGCCATTTCTATAATTTTATAAAAACCAATGATTAAATACTTAATATATAAGTTGATTTGTAAAAAAGTTACCTATATATAAAAATACCAGCATATTTCAACCCATATGTTTAAAAGATTTCATTGTATAGAGAATCACATAAATTTTTGAGAATTTTAACACATATTTAAAGAATATTAAATTTTTCCAAAATGCATGTATAATTTTCAACATTTAATCATTAAAATTGTATATACATGACTTCAATACTATAATTGAAATTCAGTATTAACAACTTGAGATTGTCCTTAAGCAATCACCTTTACATTATTTTTACCTTATTTTTCAGGCACATATTTTGCACCATAGTTGGAAATTAAAACATATTTAATGTAACTAGAATCACATGTAAAAATCCACTAAATCTATTATAACTGCAATATAAGAAGTTAGAAAAAGTTTCTTGAAAATGCTCCAACCACAGATCAACAAAGCTGTACAATTTGCTTTGGAGATACCTCACATCAAGTGGTTTTACACTCTAAAATATTTAAAATAAACTTTTTTTGAGCATAGAACATCAAAATTAAAAAAAAAAATAACTATACCAATAAATTATTCATTATACATTATATTGCAACATTCCTTTAAAATTTAAATTATTCAGTACATATATTTCTTCAATAAAAATACAATAATAAAACTCAAAATGGGCAAAAATATTTTTATAATTATTAAATTTCAAATATTTCATCAATTGCTAACTTTTTTAATTTTATTAATATATTTATTGATAATATTTTTGAGACATTAGCAGTCTCCACAAAATGATCTCTCCTTCAAATGTGATATTTCTTTAATATAATTAAAACTAACCAGAAATTAAATTTTTACTTAAAAACAATAAATGATATTTATTATTCCTTAAATTTCAATAATACCATATGATTACATTTTTAATATACAATAGAGATTTATGGTTCAGATATCATATCATAATACATGTTAATTAATATGAAAATATGTTTCAATAAACATATGTAATTGGAAACGGAACTTTACTACATAAAAACTTTATTACATAGAGAAATCATTTAGATTTTTTAGAACAGCTCATAAGATTTATTTCTAGCAAAGACATGGTAGAAAGTTTTTTCAATTGTAATAAAAAAATCAATAATTTTTTGTTAATACATTGTTTTAATTTATATGGTTTAATTATGTTTCTATCTTAAAGAAATGTGAATCAATAATCCTAAACTAAACTCAGTGCCGTGACAGCCCATATGTCTTTCCGATGTCTATTTTCATGACTGAGGGGCAGTGGTAAAAAGCGTATGTCCTAGTTAGGTAGTCAGCCTACCACGGAAACCCTCAGTGTTTAGTTCCCAAGTATGCTTGGACCACAGTTTCATCAATCCACTGAAGGAATGAAAGGCAGAATCAACCTTGCACAATCCAAAGATTGAACGTTGGACCTGTGGCTTGGGAATGCAAAATACAACATTATGCACCGGCTTCAATAAATATTCCTACACTCATTAAATTAACATTTTCAATATGCTATTTTAAGCAGTCTGCTGAAGCAATCTGTTTAAAGTAAGAATAATAAAAACCTGTGAATGAATTGTGAATAATTATGTATTAAATTTCAACAAATCATTCAAGAACAAAATACTGATGGAAAAAACTAGCTTATAAAAATAATTATGTTGCATTTATTATTCATATAAAAAGTTTACAATAGTTAACAAATATGTTATAAAATGAATCAAGGAAAACAAACTCAACAATTCAAACTATTTACCTCATAATCATACTTTTTGTTTTCAAAGAAGCAACTAAATCTTTAATAGCAAACAAAAACTAGTTTATCTTATTTGAAAATTATGAGTTTTTAAAATAATTTAGTAAGTTTGTTGAAGTCTTTCAACTAAATATTTTCAATAAATATTATATATATGTCAACTATATACCAATACAACATTTTTTCTGCTTGGTTAAAAATTAAGACACAATAGAATTTTGCAATAAAAATACAAAAATCAAATTAGATTTTTTCTTCACATTAGGGAATGGTAAAGAAAGAGTGTTGTAACAATGTTCAGATTAAATTTTTCATAGCAAATTTATAGGAAAAGATGTCTTTGTATGAATTTTTAATCTTGATCATTTCAATGTGAAATAATTACAAAAATTTAAGAATAAATTAATAACATAAAAAATTAATCCTCTATCTTTTTTTTTTTTTGGATTACAAAAGCATATTTCTTTTTTAACCATTTAGAATATTTCAACTGTTGGAACATACTATGAGGAAAAGTTATTTTTAATAATTCTCTACATTTATATAATAGAAAGTATTAACAAGCTAAAAAGTAATTCACTCAACAATTATAGATGATAAAAAAATAAATGAAGACAGTGTAACATAGACCAATATATATACATTTCACAGGTAAAAATTAAATTTTATTATTCATAAAAAAACGTGGATATTAAGTATATAGAAAGATTACATAATAATGTACTTTAAATAAAAATTGCTTAAAATTTTTACTGGCAGTTTAGAACTTCATTAATTTATAAAGTATATTAAAATCTTTCAAAATAGCTGTATTATTAAAATGTAACAATAAGAGTTTTCTTAACAACTACAAATTTTTTTTAACCATGCAATTACTTAAAATATCATAAACAATTTAATTTTACATAATGATTTATCATACCACAACCAACAACATTTACATAGGAAGCTGCATCCATCTCGTCCAGAGACAGCAATATTCATAGATGTAATGGAAAGCAGAATTATTTTAAGTGAGAAATAGCAAAAGAAATTATAATTCATTGACGATGAATCAACAAAAATGCATTATATTTATAGGGTTAGCTGCAAATACACAAACTACAAGATGCATAAATAAGAAAACTTGCAAGATACATATGCCAAAAGTCTTCATACTAAGCAGATGTTTGGTATATATAAGAGACCAAATAAACATCAACCAAGCTATCTATTGTTTGGACATTTGCAAAGCAAATTCTTTGGAATTTCGAGTAAGCAAATCTACTTACTTATAAATATAACTGCAATACAAGAAGCTGTGCTTTACAAAACCCAAAAAACTGAAAATGTATCAAAGTAACTTTGATATTTCTAGTTCCTGTGCTCTATTGTTTGATTTTATGTGTTTCTTCACAGAATAAAATATAATAAGGAGGGAAGACATTATTCACAGAGAGATTACATAACACTGAAAGTGCTTTTAAATTTCTCACGTGTGAAAAATCTCAGTTTTGGCATGTAGCTTTGCAGTCAATTTTTAGATATTAAATACTGATTGAATAAAATAGATTGATTAAATAAAATTGACTGAGTTCAATAATAAAAATTGGATACAGAAAAACTACACACATCCTTACTCAAAATAAAAAGCTCTAAACATTCATTTACCAACTGGGTTTTGCTACTATGTGCATTTCACACAAATAGACATGCCTTCCTCCAATTACATCCAAAGAATAAATACTGATAAGCATCATTAATTTTATTATATAGTCAAACTTAAAGCATAATATTAGCTTTAATATATATAAAATTAAGTAAATACAAAAGTTTTTTTTTTCCATGCGTGCACTAGTCACATTACTGCTGCAAAAAAATTTTCTCTATCGCAGTTTGATAACAAATATTTACAATTTATAAACCCCTTTTTTGAAACACTTGTGTATGTTTAAAAATATTTAACTTGTCAAATTAAATTACAAATTATTTTAGTGATGCATAATAAAACTAATGTTATTGTGATATCTCAGAGGTTTACATAGCTTATATTAATTTAAATATGAATTAGTACAAATTAAATTAATTGAAACAGTCAAACTTGTTAGTAGAAAATATCTAATTAAAATTATTTTAATAGTGAAAAATTTCCTTCGTAAATATAACTGTAACAAATTACATTAAAATGACTAGGTTATATATGAGCAGTTTTTAAGCAGAATATTTCAACAAAAATAACAATGAGCAATGATCATATCATACTTGCTACAAATATAAAAGATCTGAATTTAAAAAATGTCAAAAATACCTTATTTCAACAAGTAATTAAAAAATGACAAAATACATCGCTCTTCACCAAAACTGTAATAAGATTTCAGATCATTGAGTTCGAAATGACATAAAATAACACAAAAGAAAATAAATAAAGCAAAATAATACTTTAGAATTGGCAAAATATTACTACAGTCACCAGTTCTGTTTTGACAAATCCACATTTTCATTTCCATACAAATGGCTCACAGGATCTCTTTCTAATTAATTTTTTAACGTTTACAGATAAATAGATAATTATTTTGAACAACATTTTCCTGTTTTTGTAAACTCATTAAATAATCAATTTAATTTCTTATCGACAATTTGCTTTATTCAAGAGAATAAGACTTTTTGCCATAAAAATTATACACACTATTTGTATAGATTCGGCTTTTTTTCTAACTTGAGCATAAAGGCAAAAATTAAAACGAATATGCTAATGCCAAAATTAAATGTCAAATTGATAAAAAATAAAACTCAATTTGATTAATTATGAACTTTCATTTCATGACTTTCATTTAAAAGTAATTTAAATTAACTTTTAATTTTAAGTAGGATTAAATTTTATATTATTTTTATTTGCAATAGTTCTGCTTTACCAGAATGATATATAATGAGCAATTTAAAAACCTTTTACTTTCTAGAAAGTACACAAAAATTTTAGAACATATTGAGTTCATATATATTAAAATTATGTATTTAATATCCACATATATAGCTAAATAAATTCCATACTGCCTCCTCAATACAAAAGATAATGTATTACAAGTTTGAAAATCATGTTTTTAAATAAATAGCTACACTAATACAGGGATTAAACAAGTATTTTATAAAATGAAAGAAATACTAACTACTTTTATTCCAATAATATAAACAAAATTATTTGTCTGTAGAAATAATGAAGGCTAGTAAAAGATCTCAACCACAATGCAATAAAAATTAAAATTTTATGATTAAAAATAAATATCTTATGATTTACTTTTAATGTTCTTTTTTAAAGAACAAAACAAAATTTAGAATTTTTAATTTAATTTTGGTTTCTTATATCAAAATATTTCTGTCTTTTGCACAATGAAACAAACTTTTTATACCAAGAATAAAATTTGCAGAAATTAATAAAATATTTCTTATGGACAATCAATATAAATCAAATGTATTTATATAAAAAGCATAAAACAATTGCAGCTATTTAATGCAGTTGATTATATATATAATCACAACCAATAAGTAGTGATTAAGTTTATATAAATTGTAATAGTACAAATACTTATCATTTGCACTTCAAAATGCAATAACTATATTTTAAAATATAATTATTGATAAAGAGAAAATACAGTAGGCACTTATTTTTAAGAACTCGTAAAACAATTTGTAAAATGGAAAAATAAAGGTTATTAAAATTTGATTTTTTTACCAAACTTTTTTAAATAAAATACTAATAGAAAAAAATTATTTAGAATCCACTATAAGAAATAGGTGCAAAAAATTATTCATACTTAAAAACAGTACTACTTTCAGGCAAAGCGATTCTTTATCTTTTTCTGAGTTTAAAATTATATTTTTAAAAACATATTTTTTTAACTTTAGTTTAAAAATTTAAGTTAAAAAGCATCTCATTGTTTTTTTCCCCAAAAAAATTACTTAAGCCCTGTAAGCCATTCAGCCACTTGTTTTGCAGATGGTCTTTGCAGTACATCATTTTCTTCTTGCTCAAAATCTGAAAGATCCTTTCATTCATTTTATTCTCAATAATTTCATCATCCAATATTTTTTCCACATTTATCACATTTGAATCTATATTAAATAAAATACACGAAATAAATTTCAGGCAGCAAAGGGGTTCTTCACTGAAGTTCACATACATGAGTGACTCATCTTTGCTTAAGCCACCCGATAAATTACCTTGATTTTCTTCAGTTATGATGGATTCTTTAATAAAGCCTGGGCGTTAAAATGCTCTCAACAATGTCTTACCTTCCACATTATTCCAAGCATTAATTGGCAAATGCATTGTTCCTAGAAGTTCGATTTCATAAAGATGCTCCAAATCCACAGTCACTCTTTGCAAAAATACCTTGAGATATTAGCTTGTGAAATATTAATTATAGTCTGATCCACGGGCTGTAAAACAGAAATTATTTTAGACAGGAGGAGCTTCACACAATCAATTAAAGACTTCAATGAGTGCAGTGCAATTATATACCATTAGAAAAACATCACAATTTTCCATTACTAAATGTCGATCTAAGTCTCTCATAAAGTTCGTAAACATTTACAATCATCCAAATTTTAATGTCAGCATGATATGCAACTGATAATTTTTTAACGCTTTTTAAACATCTAGGTATTAAATATTTCCTTGGGAAAAACAGAGGCAGTATTTCTGTTTCATTCAAGTTGATTATGAATAAAACTGCAATTCTTTGCTTCACTTTTGTAACCCCATGACATTAATGGCTTTTAAAGCTAATTGCTCCTTTGGGTAAGATCTTAAAAAAGAACATGTCTTCTCCACGTTGAAAACATCTTCCTTTAGATTGTATTCTAAAAGTTGATTTCAATACACCTTTTTTCTATCCAAATTCTAAAATTTAATTCACAATTCCACTTTTATCACAAAATTTTAAAGAGCTGAATATCTGGTTTTAAATTTTTGGAACCAACTATCTGATGCTTTTGAAATATTTTCAATTTTATATTCAGCTTCATAGTAAGAAGTTGAATTCCTCTTTAATGACACTACCATCAACAGGAATGTTCATAACTCGCATTTTTCTCAGCTAAGCCAGCAAAATTTTTTCTAGTTCCAGATGCTTTGTTTCTTAAACATATTTTTGAGGAGAATATATGCTGGCACTGTTTGCTTTTTCAAGGAATTTTTTTTCCAAGTTTTTAAAATTATCAAGAGACTTCTTTGAAACTCTATACTTTTTGGCAATTTTTGTCTTATTTAATATTTTTTCATTTACTTCAAGAATTTTTTTTTTTACTTTGACTGATAAATACATTAACTTTTCCAACTTTGACAAATTTTCAATTCAAATAGTTAAATCTCAGCATATGAAATTTTATAGATTAAGCTATTCAAATTCAATGAAACCAATTACAAAAACAGTACATACTTTTACAAATTTTTTTTCTTTTCTATGCTCTCGCATACAGAGTTTCCTCCCCTTATGTTCTTATGTCTCTCATCAGTACCACAATTCTTTCCCATCAAAAGTCTATTCTCATAACGTCAGGAATGCCTGCATGTGTTGCTTCATTGTTTAAAAATAAATAGAGTTCTCAGGCGTTATATAAAAAAGAAATCAAATAAAAATTTTTAAAAACTTTAGATCATAAAAAAAAACAAATAAAACGGAAAAGAAAATATTTGTCAGAAACATAAGTTTACAAAAAAGAGATATTTCAAAATTTTGTTTCATAAATGGGAATTATAATTATCATTGAGTCTAATACTTGTGGGATAAGGACTAACAACTATTTCATAAAAACATGAGTGTACATAAGTAAATTAGAGGTTCATGAAAATGAGCATCTACTGTATTTAACTTAAAAAATAACATAATTAGATATATAGTCAGCTGTTTCAAGAACCACTCTAATTTGGAAAGAAAAACATCAGCCTATTAAAAAAATAATCTTTATATTGATATTTTTCATTAAATAAGATATATTTTACAAAGATAAAAGTTATCTTTTAAATAATAACTGTAACATATATATATAAAAGGCAAAATTTAATTACTTACACTAACAATCAAATGCATTAATGACATTAATAAAACGATAATGCTGAAAGGACTTCAAAAACTGTATTCTTACATTTTTAATTCATACAAAATTACAATAATAAATCATGGATATTACAAGTTATTCAGGGAAATTCTTCAGGTTATTATTTCTATATACCATGTTTCAGAATATTCAAAACAAATAAAATTGGCAATAAAAGAAATCAACTGTGTAGTTTTGAAATTATTTTGTTATAATAGTACAAGAATTAATCCCAATATATGCTAATATCATAAAAATCGATAAAATATTGATTTTTTAAGTTAATTAAAAATAGAATAATAATCATTTAATAAATAAGATATTAAAACTGACTTTTTAAAAACAAAATAAATGGGGTTG
>JAPDSC010136130.1:0-23558 GCA_026290005.1 Latrodectus geometricus | reverse complement strand
AAAAAAAAAAACATTTTTTTGACTTATAAAAATTATTATTATTAGAAATTGGGGTAAAACTATACATTAGGGTGCCCCTTGGCGAAGTTTGCGATTTTTTTTACACCACTCCTGTTCGCGACTGTTACAGTTCTATGATGAGCAAAATATAATGAAATTGCAAGAAAGACAATATAAGCAAACTTAATAAACCAAATAAAATGCATTTTGAATAAAAAATTAAAGGAGTAAGCACAGAAAGAAAGGAAAAACAATTAACTTACTTTATTTAGCTTCATTATCCGCACTTTTAGGTACACAAAATTCTTTAACAGCTGATAAATAATCTTTAAATTTATCTTGCAAAGAATCAATGTACATCCATCGCCACATAAATTCATCTTTTTCTAACCATGATCCCTTTCTAATGGATCGTTTAATGTGAGCATTTGTGAACTTTTCACACTACAATTCCATCCAGAGCCGGCTGATTGATCTTTACATTAGACCAGAGACATATCTTTCACATAAGCTGGGCACTAATTAAACCCTCCTTCATACACCAGTCAATCACTGTTTTTTTTTTTTTTTTTTTCAATTGTTTTTCAAATCATACAGAAACTTAAGATTTATTTTTCTTACTGAGGACATTTTATAAGATCTTACAAATTCAGGCAAACATTAAAAAATAACTCAACGTCAGCTGGATTTTCAAAATTCTAAAAACAATAAACCAAAGCTCGTTAAACATTAAAAAATAACGCAATGTATATTGAAAATCCAACGCAACATACATTAATTGCACATTGTGTTGTGTAATGTGCATTGGACTTTTATATTTCAAAAAATGATAAACCAATCAAAGCCTCGACTGGATCTAAACAAATCAGAACTCGATTTGGTTTTGCCCAACTTGGCGATCAATCGTGATCACAACTTGGCAAGAATCAAAGGGACACTAATGTATAATCAAACCGAAATCGGAAAAAATATCTAATGATAATTTAAATAATAAATTTTAAAAACATTCCTCATAATTTCAAATAGGAATTCTATGTTTTGATCTCATATTTTAAGAATTCTGCTTGAATGAGAGAATAACTTTATTTCCTTTACTTTATAATTTTTAGAAGTCCTGTGTCATAATAGTGATACTTTATATTTCCAAGACACAAGCCTGAAGTTCAGTCCTTGGATTGGGCTACGTTGGCTCAGCTTTTCATCCTTTCAATGTTTGATAATACTGAGAACCCAAGTATGCTTGGCAACTAAGCACTGGGGGTTTTAGATTAGGCTGACCAATCTAACTTGGACTTATGCTTTGCACACCAGGACTCTCAGTCTTGAAAATGAATAACAAATATTATGCAAAAGAAATTAAATAAATAAAATACCTTAACATAGAATTTAAGTTCATATTGATTTATAGGAAAAATAAATTTTTTTAAAAGAATATTATTGGCAAATGTTTATGATATATATATATATATATATATATATATATATATATATATATATATATATATATATATATAATAGTTTACAAAAAGTTTATTTATTTTATATATTAGTTTATTTAGGAAAATTCAGTCAGCTATACAGGTTGGTTCAAATCCGCTCATTATTTTGATTGCATAAAATTTATAATTGTAATTAAAATTTTAAAGAATGTCTTTTTCCTAAATTAATTAAAATAATTTTTGTCAAAAAATGCCCTATGAATTCAACCATATAAATATCTAAATCCTTCATTTGGCAAAAATAGTTGACTAAATTTCTCATAAATACCTATATTTCTCAGTTTGTACCAAAAATAAATTTACAAGTTGTGTTAATAATAAATATTCAATTTCAGAATGTATCATTTTAGATTCTATGCTAATTGATCAACTTCCATTATATATTTCTATTGTTTGTCTCATATAAGATATATTCTTTTACTAGTTGGAGTTAACCATTTCACTTTTATTTTTATGATTGGTGTGGTTGAATTCAAGCAAATAAATCCCTTTCTTTTCGGGAAGCTCATGGGCCATGCCATTAAATTGAAAATTCATTTAATTTCAATTTTGATTTAAAACTCTAATATTTTCATGAATGTGTGAACAATTTTTGATTGATTTTGAGTGCTGTTCTGTTATTTGATGCCTTAAATATTCTTCAAAATGTGTAAGTTAAAGAAAGAATTCACTCAGAGTAAGAACTAAAACTAAATTTATTGTGTTTTGGAATATAATAAAAAATATTTGGATTTTAATGAATGGGAATCAAATATATAATGAAATAAATTTTAAAATTGTTAGAAATTTTCTTAATAATTCAGGTAACAGATTGTAACGAAAATGATGATTTATTTTGCCTGAAACTTTACTGTAGGATAAGTAAACATTATTAAATGAGATATATTTCAACATAAAGTGTGCTTACTATTTAAAATGTGCTTACTAATAAAATATTTAGAGTTTTTTTTTTAAAAAAAACAAGCATTATAAAGAACTGCCTATTTGTAAAATAATGTATAATTTGTATGGACTCAATTCATCACCAGGTGGCGCTTTTACCTTTTGTACTTGTCATGTAACAAATACCAAGTGTAGATTTTTCTCATTATTATTATTATTATTATTATTATTTTTGTATGTTCATATTTTAATTTTGTAAATGTGTTGAATTTAATTTTATGTAGAAACTTGATGCAAAATATTTTTTTTTATTTTTAAATGTTATTTAATAATAAATAAATCATTGACTATTTATACTTTTTTAAATTTTCACAAACAGTAAAAAGAATAGTATCTTGACAAAAGAAAAAAAAGAACTTTGTTGTGTCAAGAGAAGTTTATCAGAATTGTTTGATGAGAATAGAGGAAGATAGTAAAGTAATTTTATGTTTTATTATCAACAGTTGCCAATTTTTTCCAAAATAACTAAATAGCTCGAATTTAATCACCATTACATCCTTTAACAAAACAAAATAACATTTTAAAAATTAATATCACTGAAATGCTTATCATGGACTACATTGTTGACAAATGGTCAATATGGAAAAACAGATTTCATTGCAAAACTGCTTGTAACCCCATTAGATTTAATTGGTGCAGCATGTCCATTTTTGGACCTTGCACCATAAAACCCAACCAATCATAAGATGTAAATTTAATAGAGTTTAAACAGCAGATACATTAAAAAAAAATCACCAAGTATACTCAACATGAGCTTTGATGTCAAATGAAGTGAGTCAATTGACCTCACATAGATTTTAAAACATTTTTGGTAAACTTCAAAAATTGTTTTATTCCCCATGAATAAAATATTGCACCATTATCATATTATAAACTCAAGGCTTAGAAAAATTTTTAAAATTATTTATTATTTTAATTGTAATAGGTATTATATACATAAATAGAAAAATAATGAGATGATATTTTTGAAACCAGATAATAAAAAGGCCAATGGACAAAATAAGTTTTGTGAAATAAAGCATATAAAATATTGCAAATAATAAAATTGAAGAAAATCTGAAATAATAATTGTTATTTATTACACTGGAATAAAATTGGAATTGTTTGTATAAATGTATGCACAATGTATAAAAATTCTAAGTTTTGAAAATAAATATATTTAATATGCTCTTTGTGTATGTTTTATATTTGCTAATGCACAGATTTCTTTTTCTCATAAATATATTTTATTAATGCTACTGATAAGACACTTAAAGATATAATTGAATTTCTTAATATAAAGTAAAATGCATATTTGTTAATTAGTATATTTAAATCATAAAACTTTAATTTTCAAATTATAGATCAATTTTTTCAGTTTAAAATAAATAAGATGCAAAATGTTAATGATTATGACGTTAATGGATTTTAAACACTTTCATACATGAAAAATTATTAATATATCTATAGTAACAGATATATTTACATTTTTTATACTTTATAAATTCCTTAACATTTTTATCAATTGTATTTAATTGGATGAGAGCACAACATTTTATATAAACTTTTATATGTAAGTGAAAATTAAAATGTCTATAAATTTCTATAAGAATATCTTGGATTCAACTAAGGAATCTATTTTATATTTACTTTCAAATATATATGCTTGCATTTTGATATAAATTGAACAAGATCCGAAGAAACATATCCTATAATTTTATATCTAATGTTAAGATATAAATTTGAGTTTTGATACATTAAGATTTAAGTTATATGTGAAATTAAGATTAATGTTTTTACCTTTATTATTTATTTATTGACTATTATAGTATTATTTATTTATTGACTATTATGTGAGTGTTAATAAATAATATTTTCTTATATGAGTTGCTCAGAAGCCAATGCATCCATTCTTTGATATTTTCTAATTTTTGTAAATTTTTATGAAATAAATGATATTTTTAGTTATTAAAGGATTTACTTATTCCTTCCTTTTTTCTAATAGAGGTCAGACAGCCCTTTTTTATAGCTTCTGATCATATTGTATAATAATTTCAGAAGCTATCATGAATTAATCCACTTTTATATTTTTTTTTACATAAACTTTGAAATAAAAATTAAATTCTTCTTCTTTCAATATTTATTTTTAACATTGAAAAACAACAAATTCATAGTGATTGTAACTTCTACTATTAAAATTGTTTGAGTTTTATGAACATGTTTTTTTTTTTTTTTTTTTTTTTTTTTTTTTTAATGTGAAATATTTAAACTTAGGTTAAAATATTACATTGAAGTGTTTGTGAAAATTATTGTTTTCTCAAAAGTTGTAAATAAATTTTCTTTAATAACTACAAAATCTGAAATTTTAAAATAACAAAAAAGGTTTATTGTCAAGGTATTAAAAGGAAAAATGTCAAAGGAAATAGAACACAGTGAAAGTAAAATGATATTTTATCCTAATCCAAGAAGAGTTAACAACCATATTGATACTGATATATCATCAGATAACAAAAATGTAGAACATAATAAAAATAACTGAAAAATTGTTAGAAAACGCAGCAGAAGAAATAGTCTGAAAATGCTCTAAAACAAAGCAAAACATAAAGGATACATGATAAACAATATCAAGATCGAAACAAAAAACAATTTTTGCAAAGAAATTTGATAATAAACTTTGTAATTGTTAATGGTTTTGTAATCCCAAGTTAACCTTTTCTCAAAGAAAGAAGGCGATGAAAATTTTTTACTAGTTTGTTCCATCAAAAGACAATGACCCAGAAATCACACCAATGGACGAAGATCTCAGTCTCTTGAATATTTTATTAGACTTAATAGCCAAGATGTTGATGTTTGCAAAAAATATTTTAAAGAAACATATCAAATAAATAATGGGCTCTTTATATAAATATCTGTTGTTCAAAGAAAGCTCATTTCTTGCTTCTTCAAGTCATTATACAAGAGCTCATAGTCCCAGACAACATAACTTGAAATCAGAGTTTTCTATTGCAAAAATGTATAAACTGTATGTTGATCAATGTAATGAAGAACAAATTGTACCAGTAAAGAAAAAGTTTTATTACTATATATTTTCAACAAAATTTAACTTGCAATTTAAGCAACTTTCAAAAAAACACTTGTTCAAAATTTGATTATTTGGTAATAAAAAAAAACAATTTACAATAGAGAAAGAAAAAAATGCGCCTGAAGTTGAACATGTTGAGCACTTGCAAGATGCAGAAATTGCCTGTAATAGTATGACTCATGATTACCTAAAAACTTCAGGTGAAATGTGTTTAGGTTTGATATAGAAAAAGAATTACCATTTACAAAACTGTCCACATCTGTGGCTTATAACAAGAGAAACTTATATGTATACAATCTTGCTTGCCATGATTTAAAGACTAACGAGGGCTACATGTATGTTAGTCCTATAACCCATGGATTGCAGGGTTCATAAGAAGTGCCATGGTGCTTAACTAAAGACATTAAATTACATGCAAAGGATTTTCTAAAAATTATAATGTATTCAGATTCATGTTCAGGACAGAATCTAAATATAAAAACTGCTAAGTTTACTGAAATTGGTTCAGAGAGAAAATCTAAAGGCTGAATCAATTGAACTTTTTATTAAATTGGCACAGTTACCAAATGATGCTAATTTTGCAGTTATAGAAGCTTATGCAAAACAATCAGTATATTTGTAATACTAGTGACTAATATATAATACAAAATAGTAAAAGAAAGACCTTTTCAGAGTGTTGAAATGAATCGACAAGCTTTCCTTTCCGCAAAACCATTGGAAGATGCTATCACTAATTGACAAAAACAAAAAGTGGAATAACAGTCAATTGGCTTAATATGTGATGGATAAAATTAGAAAGGTCAAACTCAAACAGTATTAAGTTCAAATATAATTTTAATGAGGATACCTTTTATGTAATTAATTTAAACAAAAAAATATAAGCCAGGAATTTTAAATAATATAACTCAACCAATATTATATCTTAATGGTAAATCACTATCCAAAGGGGAAAAAAAAAGGTCATCATGAATTTATTAAAGAATATACCACCAATTAAACATGCCTTTTACAGGATATTAATAATACCTCATGATCAAAATTTACATTTAAATAACTTGGAAGATGCTTGTTATGATAAATAAACTTGAAACTTATAGCGACATGTTATTGTATTAATTTACATAAATTTCTTATCTTTTTTAGCTGCCAAGAGATATGTCCTAAAATTTTATGTTACTGACATTGTTCAAATAAATACTTAGGTTCTTATTTACACATCCTGTAGATATCTTTTTTTTTTTTTTTTTTTTTTTTTTTTTTTAAGAGTTTCCACTTATAGAAAACAAGACTTCATATTCTTTTCCAATCAAATTAATAAACAAATAATTTTTAAAATTTATGTATCACTTATTTTCTGAATTTTTTTCCCTTAGATTTAATTGCATTGACTTCTGAGCTACTCATGTATAGATACATTTTATTTCAAGTCTGATACAGAAAAATATCAAATCAAAACAAAATTAGAAAATAAGGCAAATTTCACTACTGCAGTCATTCTGAATAACAATAACATAAGAAAGTTAAAAAATAGATGCTTTTAATCATTTGATTCAAATAAATGACTGATATTCCAGGCTACTAGTGATTAATCTGTAAACATATTCTATTTATAGACTGGCCAAAATTTGTTTAGAGAACCTTGTGTTATGAAATATGGCTTGGGGAATTCTTAATGAAAATAATTCATATTTGTACATTTCAATTCTCTAATAAACTACTCCCAAAATTTACTGCCCAGCTAAAATCATCATGATTTTATAATTCAATTATATATTTTTAAGATTGTAAATTTTTATTAAAATGAATTTAATTTCCTCCTTCTAATGTAGATTTTCAATGTATGAATAAACAAATGTAAAATTTTAAAAAATATATAGCTTATTAAAGGGTTGAATTTAAATTTGTAAAATTTATTTTATTAAAGATGCCTGTTGGTTTATCTTGGCCAAGGTATTTGGCATTTTTATCAACTTCATTGATGTCCATGTTTGCTGGAGCTCAGGTTGTTCATTCAATCTATAGACCATTAGATGTAAGTATAATTTATAAATGTATATTGACCTTATTAGTATATTATCAGAAATATAGCATAGAAGCACCAAAATGGGCATTCTTTTTTTATATTTTATTATCTTTCTTCATCCACTTAATTGTTAAGAGCAACACATATTTTCATTCACATTTGTCTTTCTTCAAACAAAAAAAAAAAAAAAAAAAAAAAATTAAATCCAATATCTGTAATATGAAATAATATTTGTTTTAGAAATCACCATTCTTGCTGCTAAAAATGTCACTAATATATATGTTCTCTTATAAAAATGCAACTACTCTTTCTTCACATAAATATATTCTTTTTATTTATGTAATAAAAGCTGAAGTGATAAAATGCATGACCTTGAAGATCCAAATTTTCTTCATTATTTAAGTATTTAGTAAATGATTTTATATTTATCGTCATCATTATTATTATGGAAGAAAAGTCTAACATTCCTAAAAGCACTGTCATTCTTTGCAAAAAATTTCTCATACTATTGATACTAAAATAATATTTATTCTTTTTAAATTACTCTTCTCTTTAATACAAAAAAATATGTATAAAATCATATTATAATTATTATGTTAATTTGTTGGAAAATAAGGATTTTATTTGGTCATTAGGAAGGAAAAACTTGATGTCCAAAACTTGTTTTAAAGAATTTATAAAAATGAGATAAAAAGTAGTTGCATGTTTAATATTGCATTTGAAAGCTTTAAATTTGTTGGTAATTCAAGACATTTTTAGGTTCATACAAACTATAACTTCAAACTGCATAATTCAAAGATAATAATTTTCTATCATTTTTGAACTTTAATAAAAATATTCTTTTTTAAATATTGGATAGTATAAAGTTCAGTAACAGCTGGATAATTAATTTATTATAATTGTATTACAAAAACTAATAATTTGTATATATGCTTTTTCTTTTGAATCTTTATTTTAACTGTTCAGGATATGTATTTTTAAGGAATAGTGAAAGTAACCTAAATTTCAATTAGGAGATTTTAATATTCTATGTAAATAATTCTGTACTAGTTGATGCTTACAATCACTGAATGTAATTTTGTTTCATTTATATATTTTAGACCTAACTCTTTCAATAAAGCAGTTTAGCAAACAAGGTTGATAAGCAGTAAAATTTGAAATTATTATAAAGAGTAAAAAAATAATAATAATAATTTTCTTAAAATTTATACTTATTAAAGTCCTAATCAAATTCAAATTTTCATAAAAATATGTATAAAAAAACAACTTTGCTACCTACCTTCAAAAAAGATTAAATATAATGATATTTTTGTTTTCAGAAGAAATAATGATAAAGGATATAAAGATGAAAATTCATAATTTGATTTGGAAATAGAAATATAATTATTTAAAAATGTAACAAATATCAACTTAAGTACAAATTTTATCAAGTTATCCTTTTTTAGAACAATATTTTCAGAGAAAGATATGTTTTATATTGAAATAATGCTTATAATGAAAACTAAATTATTGAACTGTTAAATAATATTTTATTTAGAAATTTGTATTAGGTTGGAAAAAAGTTATCCATTATTTTTTCGGTAGACGTCTGTAGTGATCGCTATCTTGTGAGGTATCTATCAAACAATTTCAAATTTATGCTCATTGGAAAGGTGACATTTGACACTAAAATATTCTCTTGCGGTTTTTTTGTTTGATTAATTCAGTTATGAGTACAAGGTTTTAAAAATAGAAGACAACAAACAGAAAATTCTATACATTTTAGTTTTTCTTTTATAATAGCGAAAATGCTAACCAGGTGGCTAAAATTGTGAAAGGTGCTTATCGTCCTATATATGATTGTAACAACCAGTTATGCACAATTTTGGTTTCGTCGATTTCGTTTGGGTATTTGGATGCTAAAGATGCACCTCGCATGGATACAACATCGTCGAGAATGTCTATAAAATATCAAAAATGATCAAACTTGACAGCATGTCAGCAGTCGTAGCTTCGCACAAGACCTAAAAATCTGCATGAAAACTGTTTTGAACCTTTTTACAAAGCGAATTTGAAAAAAACAAAAAGTTCACGTAAAAATAATGGATTTCTTTTTCCCCAACCTAATATTAACCTTTCAAAATAGGAGCATTTTTAAACCACTGAACATGATTATCAAACATTACAAATTATGTATGCAACATTACAAAAAATGACTAAAAGTAAAAAATTGCAAATCATAAATAATTTTAAGTTATTTATGTTTGTTTTTACTTTGTTTTACCTGATGATTTACCTTTTAATAAAAACAATAAAATTAATTTTTTTTAATTATTCTTGATGGTGTCAATAGTTTTGATAAATCAAATTTTATATTAGTTCTGTATTACATTGTCTAGTTTTTAAATAATAAAGATTACAAAATAAAACATGAGATAATTGTTTTGTAATATATAAGTTAATGATAATTTTAAAAATAGTCTTTAACCTCTTCCCGACAGGCGAATCATATATGCATTTCGTACATACGCATGCATTTTAAGCTGAAACAATTTTTAATAACCACTAGATGGCACTCTGTGTCCATTACATTTAAACTGAACGTAGTTTTAGTATTCTGACCTTCAGATTGCTTATATTCTGGCTGTTTTTTGTATTTTGCTTGTCAGCTGTAGCTGGGGAGGGGGGAAATCGTAATGTAAATGCAACTTGCCTCTTTAACTTTCCTCGTGATATAAGCATTCTCGCTTCTGATAGCTCTCCGAACACTTTTTTTGTTTGTTTTTGCTACTATGTGGGGTCTTTTAGGGTTTTAGCATCAGTTTTGTTACAGTTTGTATTGCTTTCGGATATATTTTGCACACTTCTCTTGTTATTTTGGAAAGCCTTGACTCTATATTATTATGGCGTGGAAGCGTTATTTATCAGAGGATGAATATACTTGTATGGTAAATGAACCAACTAGCGATATAGATGAAAGTGATGATTCATTTGCTAAAGAGTTGGAAAATGATATTTCTAATGATTCTGACACAGACATTCGCAACGTAGGATTTTGCGTTTCTCCCTGCTTCAAGTTTTCCACACTCAGTCTTCATTTTAAATTTTATTATTTCTTTTTGTAAATAGCCCTGGTCGTATATTTTTTATTAATGTGAAAGTATGTTAATGTGTTTTGTCAATTAAAATTTTACAATAATTGGAATAGCAATTTCAAAAATTATTTCTCAAGGTAAATAAACTTTTTTTATGTATTTTCTTATAAATTGAAGGAAAAGCATTATTAAAGTCTAGTTTTGATGCTATAAGACAGATTACGTAATAATCTAAAATACTACCAAAAATTACCGTGGTAGGACTTAAACTTAATTATTTGCGATTTTTTTTCTAAACTTTGGCCTAGTGGAGCAAAACCCCCATCCAGTAGCATAATTTCTTTCACTTCTGCTTCGTCCTGAGCGCGCATTTTAAACAAAGGCGCCCGTGGTGAAAAGGTTAAATAAACCGGATAAAAATATTTTTTTAATTATCAATTACACAAAATCTGAAATAAACAATGGAAGTAAATAAAATGTTTTATTTTCATCTGAAATATCACAAATAATTCAAAGTACTTTATTTGTGGGATTGAATATGAAAAACATATTTGCACAAAAAGAAAAATATTAAAGAAGCATGATACAAAAATAATCTAAATAGCACCTTGACACTTTACTAAGACACATATTGAATTTATTATACATTTATTTTATTCTGTGTCTGATTTCATTGAAAATGTATAAATTACTTATTAATAATCTTAATGAAATGTGAAAATTTATAATTAGAGATAAAATATAGTATTTTTTAAATAGCTAAATTTTACATTCAAGTAAATTTGCAATACGTAATGAATACAGTAGCCATGCATATATTTAATTATTATATTATAAACAGTATTTCACAATATGGTTACAAAATCTATCAAAGCAAATAGATTTATCATTGGATTAAACTATTTTATATAATATGAGCTAAAAGCAAATTGTTATTTTGATTAACAGGTTTATTTAAATTTTAAAACTTTATTCAGAATTATCACACATAGCTCATCATTGGGCGATTTTCATTTCTAAAATAATATAAGTGTAGAAAATGTAAATATGTACACACTAAATTTAAATAAAAATAACTTAACTTTATTTTTTAATCCAAATAATATGAATTTAAAGTATTGATAAGCGGATGTAAGTATTTTTATTACTATTTTTAATTTTAGATACCTCATTTAATGAGCAAATTAATTTAATACTTTTATTTATTACAGGATCTACCAGACTATGTAGAGCAAGAGAGACAAAGAGTTAAAGCTTTAAATCAAGAATCATAGATTTTAACATAAGAAAAAAAATTTAAACATATTGCATGTTTGAAAAAGTACAATATGTTTACAAGAGCTTGTTTAGCTAGATCACATGTGAAAAACTTACATGTGTTTAAGAAAATCAATTAAAAGTCTTTGTCTTTAATTCATTATATTAAAATTCTTTTATTTAAAAAATTTATATATTTATATTTCACTTTTATACATTTGTTGGGATTTATTTAGATATTAAAATAAAAACATTATTTTAGACAGTTAACTAAAGGAATAAGCATTAATTTTATTGATATGAAACTAAATAGTTTTGACAATTTTTAAGACAAATGCAAAAATAAGCAATAATTCAACTTTCTAAATTTATTATATTCATTCTAAAAATTTAGTTAATATTTTTAAATTATTTAAAAAATATGTTCAAGAAAAACTATAGCAATGTGAAACTAGTCTAAATATTTCAAACATTTGGAGTATTTTTGAGCTAATTATTTAGATTTGGTATATTTTTACTTTTTCAGTTTGTCTAAATACTATTAAGATAGTTTTTAAGTAGTTTATAAAAATTGTCTTTTAAAATGGTATTTTATTTCTTTAAAAGCATGGCTTAAACATGTGTAGGTAAGTCTAAGATAGATTTATTTAAAATATGAAAGTAGAGTTTATCAATATAACATAAAAAATTTATAGAATTTCATAAAATAGTGGTTCTTAAATATATGTTAATACATATTGATGGATCTTGAGCTAATATTTAATAATTTTTTTTAAAAAGTTTGTTACTATAAGCTTATTTAATTGTGACAATAAGTAAAAGTAATATTAGATATTTAATTTAGAGAAATAGCTCAATTTCAATTTAATTCTTAGATTATTCTTATTATTTTGATACTCTAACAAGTATTTTAAATTAATTTTACATAAATTGTTTGTTATAAGTTTTTAGATATGAAATTTTTAATATTATGTTACTTATTTAAAATAAGAAAAGCAATTTGTAGTTGAGATAGATTAAGAGTGTACTTTCAGAAGAATGTGAAAGAGCAGAATTAATTTATCAAAATTCAATTAGAATTTTAACAGTTGAAAAAGCATATTTATATGCTCAGTAAATATATTCATTCTTTCTGTATAGTGTATATTAATTAAATTCATTTTTGCATATGAAAATAAATAGTAATATTGTAATTCAAACTCTTATTACCAAATCTAGCTGTAGTAATAATTTGTATATTAGATGTTATATTAAATGCATTTTGCTCAACTTTTTATAACTCAAAATTTAATAAATCTGGAATGCACTGAAATGTAATTTATTTATTTATTATAATGCATTCTAGAACATCAATTTAATGTAAACATTTGCCATGTAATCATTGATAATGAATTTTAAAGAGACTGATATTATTTTGTATATAAGTAGGTAAATTATTATTTTTTTTTTTAGGTTTTAATTGCTATGTTACAAGGCATTATTATAAATTAGATAATTGCTATAAATTTGTCCTATTTATACATTTTTTGCTACATAGATTTATTTTTATATGATCCAAAATATATATTTCTGTTTTTTTATTATTTTAAGAAATCGTCCAAATTAAATTCTATTTATTTGTAATTTTTTTAGTAAATTTCAACTGGCCTTTATATAATCAATTTTTTCAAAACAAGAAATAATTAGAATATTATTCAAATACATATTTCAATATTTTTAAATCTACAATTTACAAAATTTAAATTATTATACAATAAAAACATATTTTTTAAAACTAATACCATAACATTTTATCAAATGTATTGATTCTTACAAAAAAAACTTTTTCAAAGGATTTCAATCACCAGATTGTTAAATATATAATTAAATTCTTATATTGGGCATCCAATCAGGAATAATTTTTCCATGAATTTTCCAAGATCCATGAGGAACTGTTAAATGTTTTTCCAAAATAACATATTCTAAAACATCTTTCACAGTGTCTTCACTACCATGTATAAGGCGTCCAAATCGATCAAATACAGCCAAAGTCTGTCTAGAATACAAGCGCAATGTAACTTGCGCAAATATATTTGCTTTAGAAATCATTTCTTGACAACGAATATGAACAATTCTGGGTGGTTCCAAAGATTCCATGTAATTCCATCTAATTGTTCTTAATTTTGTATTTTCCATCATTTCCTGAAATACAAAACAATGGATTATCTTCTGATAATTACTTCCTTACTTTGTATTTTCATAGTGTTAGATAAAGTCATGCAACATTATTTAATGTTAATTCAAATAAACTATAAAAATGACTATGCAACAGTAAGTAAAACTGCTTACATTCTAACTAATAAACATCACTCACAAATGTAATAATTTTGCTTGTTTATGAAAATACTATTTTAAATTTTGTAAATAGATTTAAAGAACTTTAACAATTTTAAAAGAGCTCAACATTAATCATTATGGAAAAATAATACACACACACATTGTCCTACACTATACATAGTTTATATTATTATTGGTGAAATATTAAATACTAACATTTCATTTCTTCATTGAAATATACTTGTATTAATTCATCAAAATACTTTTATTGAATCAGTTCATTATTTTCAAAAATAAATTGAATACTTCAAACATCATTAAAATCCTAATGGTTGTATTCAAAACTTTAATTTTTGGAAGCTAATAAAATATAAAAAAATCACATATGTAGCTTAAAATAAGATAACAAACATTAAAAATTGAACTTATTTATTAAAAATGATTTATTTTAAAAATTCAATAAATTATAGTTTGGTTACCTCAAAAGCTCTTTCAGTGACCAAATCATGCAATTTTTCTTCATCTTTACTGAAATTTAAAGCAACAATTGTAAATATTGAAATACTATCAAAAAAATTGTTTATTTAATATATAATATCAAAAAAACTTACTCTGCTAATGTTTTTTGAGCTTCAATATATAAATCTTTTCCTTTTTCAGCAACAGTTAGGATATCAAATTCATGATCTAAATTTTTTATTTGTTTAAAGGCTAAATAAGATCTTCCCTTTATTATATTATCATAACTCAGATCTTTAGTTTCCTGAAAGAAAGAAATATTTCTTTTATCTCAAATCATTAAATATTACAAAAGAATTTGTTACATACTGAAATGTAAAATGTGCTTATTTCTACATCTATGTCTCACCAACTTCTGGATTTTGCAAATAATATAGAAAAATGCCAGTAAATATTTATTATGTGAGGCTAAGAAGCATAAAAGTGAAAAATAATTTTCTTTCCTATTCTTTAAAAATGTATACAAAGAAAAAAATACATGTTTTGGGGAGGAAAAAAAAAACTTATAAATGTCCATTATAGGTGTAACACAAATATCCTAGTTCAATTTTAATTGATTTTACATAATTATTAAATTCACATTATTCTTAAATGATTAATAAGATAGCATATTTGCCAAACCCTCAAGAAAAATATTCCCTTATTTACAGAACATTTTATGTAAATATAATTATTTTTAATAAAATAATGAACAAATTCTAAATGGATAAGTATTTTTTAGTAATATTTCAAATTGGAACAAAGCAAACATGATTTTTTTTTTAATTTTAATTAAGCTTACACAACTTATTCTACAAGAAGCAAAAAATCTTTTTCAGAACATTATTTAAAAAAATTAAAAAACAAAAATGTTCATAAATTTTCCTGTAAATATTAAAGCTTGAGTAAAATTCTACCTAATTAAATTAATTTGAGTTAAAAATTTAAAAGAAACCTCAATATTTGATTTTTATTCATCAACCTTTAATATTAAATCTTAATTATTTTTAATAAGGAACAAAAGTTTTAAAATTACTCAAATTTTCTTTTATAAAATATTAAAAACACAAGTGACTTTGATTTATTTTTTCAATTTAAATCATTTTCCATCTAAGTTGTTTCAAAATATTTACTATTACAGAATATAATTCCAGTTTAATGCTGGGCAACTTTTAACTATCATCATAAAACATTTAACATATAAAAGCTGGGATATATGAAATGAAATATTCCTTAACTTTTTGACATACATACTATTCATGTTAATTTTAATATTAATAATGAAATGAAAAATTTTAAATGCATAAACATCTAAAAAAATATAATCTACAAGACTTTGGAATCATTCTTTTATCTTGTATGTTTCTTCTAATTTTCCTATTGCATAATCAAAGTAAAATTTAATCATGCAATAGTAAAATTATACTGTATAACTAAATATGAATTTGTTTTACAAATTCTTATGATTTTGAGTAAAGTTTGACAAATAATTGGGCTAATATTTTTCAACAAAATGAAAATTTTTAAAAATAATTTTATATTTCTCAGAATCTGCAAGTCAGAAAATGACCAAATAATCGAAAAGCAAAAGAATAGCCTAAACATTTGAAACATCAGAATACAATTAATTCCTTCAACTTTAAAAAAAGAAGAAACTCTAATGAACAATATTTTGGATTAAAATATGAGTGTATTTTTTAACTTTGTTTTATTCAAATAATATCAACTGATTTACTGGTTTCAATGAATTCCAATTGCACTAATTTTTTAGCAGTTTAAAATTTTCATTTGCAACAGCATAAATACAGGCTTTTTTTTAACTTAATTAACTCAAGAGAAAAATTAGTTTTCATAGTTGCATAGGTGATATCACAATTGCACTCGGATATGCTATGAGGATCTAAAGTGTTTAACTAATATACTGTAGGATAGTAGATTAGATAAACACTGTAATTAAAATGCTTACAAATTAGTTAAATTTAAATAAAACTAGTTTTAAACAGTAATTTTAACTCAGTTACTTTGACTATTGAAGGACAATTTTAAACTTAATTAACAAGTCCCATGAAACATAAGAACATTAATGAAACATTAAAATCTTAACTTTGAAAATTTCAAAGGACATAAATCCATCTCTAGGATGGAAGAATGGCTCTCCTGTTAAACTGAAGTGCATGTTTAATATTTTAGTATTCCATTCAACTCTCATTTCATTGGCAAAACACAATAATTATTTAAAAATTGTTAAGCAAATTACATTTCTGAAACTATGTTTTCTATTTTACTTATGTAGTTAAAATATAAAAATATAACTGTATAAATTTAAATATATATATATATATATATATATATATATATATATATATATATATATATATATTATTGATTAAATATCACACTTCTAGATTGCATATTTTATTTGGTAAAATTCAATGAAACAATTCACCAAAAAATAAAATATTAAAATTTCATCAAGAAATTAAAATCTTTCATCGAATAAAATATAACATTTGCCAAATTCAAAAATAAAATACAGTTTATTTTAACGTGCTTAAAAGAAGTTTAAAAATAATTACATTATCTTTAATTAATGAAGGAAAATTTTATTTTATTTCTCATTAATCTACAAATCTTTTATTTGGCAAATTTTAAAAAAGTTATGGATTATAACTTAAATAATAACCAAATTCCATCTATTTAAGAAAAAAATACCTTGTTAGATATAAATGATACAATCCCATCCCCTTTTGGTGGTACATAGGGATCTGCGATATTATCTGTAATATAAATCAATTATTTAAAAAATATATAAAATATTTTGAGGATATTTAACTAAAATTTTGCACAAAATAAAATTATAAACTTATTATTAAGAAAATTATAAAATCATTATTAGTAGTAGTAGTAATTAAAAACAAATAATTTTTCATCATATATTGATTTATAGGCAAAAGATGAACATTTGTATTCATGATTGTTGAATTTATTTCTTAAGAATACATGATTTCTATACTAACTGTATTTCTGATGATTAAAACAGAAGATTAAAAGGACCGCTTAAAAGAAATGTTAAATTAAAGAATTCAGTAATACCCGTGAAACATATATACAGTTCAAAAGTACTCTGAGCATTGAATAAAAGAATGAAGACATTAAATAAACATATTTGCATTTAAACTTCTATAATACTGGTGTGTTTACTTAGAAATATACTCATCACTAAATAATCATTTTTTAATTTGATTTAATAATTAATTTTGAATATTTACACCTAACAGGCTACAATTATGAAACAGAACAATTTATTCAATCAAAAGGAAAGAACTTTTAGAGCAAATGTATCAGAAGCATTAACACAAAATACATAAAATTTATTATAAATAAAATTATAAAACTTTTCCCCAGGCATAATATTTAATACTTAAAAATAAATTCTCAACCATTTATTTTTAAGCATTTAAATAATTTTGCAGAATATTTTAATAATGATGTAACAATTGAAAAGACTATGAAAGAAAAACTGTTTATAATAATGGCTATATTAATCAGAAAAATGTTTTGCTTTAAAAATGGCCATTTGAAATTTTATCACCAAATATATTATTCCTGGTACAATGTTAAAAAATATTATCAATTAATATTAATAAATAATAATAACATAGTATTAATCAATTAACATTAGTAGAATGTATGCATTTTTCACTTTCTAAATTTATGACTTAAATAAGAAATATAATCAAAAAGTATTTTTTTTAAAACACATGAAGAGAATAAAACAACATTAAGTTTTATATTTATTCCATGTTTTTAAAGACACTTGGAAAAACACATAAAAAATTATGAAAGGCCATAAAAATATTCATTTCTTAAAATTGAAACATTTTTATGAAGAAAAAATTGAGCCTTTTAAAATTGAAAAGAAAATACATTTAAATAAATTTATATTTAGTTGTGAATTTTTACATAAACTCTCACTGGAACTTGATTTTAATTTCTATTATGTTTTCATTATTTTTAGGATTTAATTGAAATTTTTCTCATATTATATCTATTCAATAATAAGTAATTAATTTTAAAATGTTTTGTTCAATGTAACTCAAATAAATAATTAAGATCTTAGAATGGAATAACACATTTTTAAGTTTAAATGGCAGGTTTGTAGCAAGATTTTAAAAAATGATTCCACTTTAAAAACAAAAACTAAGAAACAAAAATAATTTTTTTGTTTTAGTATGTATATAATTTATTAGAACAGAAGTATGTAGTACATTATAACTCTGAGAAAAAAAGTTTTAATTGCAAGACATGTCATAAATGAGACTGATAAAACACAATTAGTTTAAAATCACAATAGCTAAGAAATTTATATTTGTATATTTCATGAAATATAAACTTAAGTAAAAACTAATTTCAATAAGCAATTTAACTATTAATATGAAAATAATTCCACTTCACATAAAGATATTTGAGAAAAGCCTGATTTCTCTAATTAAGCTTTTTATTTACATTAATTATTATGGAACATATCATATATAGTTTTACATGGAAATAAATTTTTAAATTATACACAGAAAACTGAGATGCAATAGTTGTTATAATCTAGAATATAATTTTAAATTTAATTCAAACTTATTCAATACTTGTGCAACTAATGTACATAGGAGTTTTTTTCCATTTTTTACTAGGAGCTACACCCTTTTCTTTTAGCTGAGATCTAATTTCCTCTAATGATAATTCTTCATCCAAGCTTTGTCCTTCAAAATCATCAGACAATATCACTTTTAAAACCTATTATAAATATACAAGACATTCAATAAAAAATAATGAAATTTTAAAAATTTAATTCCAATTCTATACAATTATGCTTTGCTATAATTATAAAAAATTATATCTGTAGAAACCATATCAGGTTATAATATACAAATTTTTTAGACTTTTAAATGCATATTATATTTTTTAATTTTCTCAAAATCTATAATAACATGCATTTTAAAAATTGAAGATCAGAGTTGCTTTTTTTAAAAAAATTATAATTTCTTAAGCTTTTTCTATAATGAACTTTGTTAAATCTTCAAAATTAATTCAGTAAAAATTTAATTATTTCATAAAATGATTTTTTATTATAGGAAAAAAAGTGATAGCTTATAAAGTCTATATGAAATATTACATATGTTCTGGTTCTATATATATAGTAGCATTTCAAATAAAGAAATGTGAGCCAGCTCATTAAACTCACTCATTAAATTATTTTTATTTAAGAATGTTATATATTTCAAATACACTCGTTTGAAGCAAAGCAAGCACCTGCTATTTATTACTACTACAAATAATAAAATACATAATAAAAATCAGATTTTTTCCGATTTTAATAAATTTTAATTTTATTAAAAATTAAATAAAAAACTATAATAATCAGCATACTAACAAGAACACTAATAAAAGCAATGAATATTTTTATAAAAAATTTCTAATAAATTGATAATGGTAATTAAATAAAATTTAAAAAAAGCAATAATGCAATGAACAGCAAGGTTCTCAAAGGAAAACATAACTAAAATTTGTTTTCAATGATAGAAATTAATTCAGGCAGGTAAAATAAAATTATAATTTTAAACAAACTGGTGTATTGTATTTCTCATGAACAAAAATAAATTGAGATAATGAATATATAATATTTTAATTATCATGGCAATATCTGTAAACATAAACTTATAAAATACAAAATAAAGAAATATAAATCTAAATTTAATCTGTTGGTAGTACTAATAAACTGTTCTATTATAATTGATTAAAAGAGAGAGAGAGAATGGATTTATTTTGAACTCTATGTGCTCACTGGACAAATATGTTTTAACTTTTAATAATGTATATAGGACAAATATAACATCTGCAAATTTACATGCCTTAGGTTTCTAAAAATAGTACCAATTTTAATGACAATGATCAGGGATTCATTATGAAATACATATTATCTGAAATATTGAATTACAATGTCTGTCATATAAGATACTTAAAAAATGTTATAAATTTTAATTTAAAAAATTTCGAATACTGCTAAAATCAGGAGAGAGAAGAATGAATGGCTTTGTCCCTAACATAAATTGTTTAATTCTCTAATGAGGATAAAAATCAGTAACCTACATATCATGAGAAATTATCAATCTGTATTGTTCTAATATAACTGATTCAGTGCACAAGAATCATTATCTACTACTAGATATTCTGCCTAAATGATAGAGCTCAACTCTGGGTACAAGGAAGTTTGCTGGCACAATATGTTCTGATTAAATATAAAAGTATATGGAAATAATTTATTTCAAATACAAAATGACAATTTCTGGTTGTAATGTGAAATGGCTTTAATACTAACTGAAATGACTGTTGGATTTTATAGATATATATATCATATTTAACTAGTGAATATTGTTTATTAATTCTTCAGTAGTTTGTAGTTCTGTATAAAAATAGTAGACCATTATACACATTGAAGAGTTGTACCCTACAGTTATACACATTTATGGATAAATTACAAACTGAAATAGAGACCATTGTGTACACAGGAAAGGAAAAAAAAAATTCTGATATAAAATCACATTGTAAACAGGGCGTATATTTCATGCAACTAGGAATATTTTTTTCCATTTACACAGTTATCAATGACCAGCAATATAGATCAGTATGTTAATATAATTCAATTATATGAATTATGTAAAGGAAGATTACAAAACTAGAAATTTTTAGACTATTTCACTATGTGAAGTATATCAATCATCACTTAGTAAAATCATCTTCAAAAGTTGAAATGAACATTATTAAAACATAAGACTATTATAAAGTTATTTGTGCTCCAATGTTGATAAATTATGAGGTTTTGCTGTTATCACACAGAGAATCATCATCAACAAAAATAATAATATCTTAAATAACTTACATATATATTTTTCAATGTTCTATAATCTCTCTTTATATAAATCCCAATGACAGAAAAACCACAATTAAAATGGTAGATTAATATTCTATTTCTGCTTAGTACAAGACAGAACTTTTTAAGGTTTCCTTCTTTGTGAAATATAAATACAATATATTACCAGTGAAATTTCTTTCAGAAATACAATGATAGAAACATAATATTCAAAAACAATAACAGAAACCTTCTATTGTTAGAACTTTAAAGAAGGAGCTTTTTTTTATTTTTTTAGTTAAATTTATAACGCTATAATCGCAATTTATCTTCATTGTAAGCATAATTTGTATTTTAATGTTGCTTATTTCACAATTATTGAAATAATTATTCTATTTATTATACTTTAATTAGAACTGTATTAAAAATATATAGAGAATAATTCAACTTTTATGTAATTATGAAAATCACTTGCCTTTAAGTGACATAATCATGCATAAAGTATTTTTTCAGTAAGAATTCTTTACATTTAAAAATATATATATACGTTCTACTATCACTTAAAAATATTAAAACCTTTAATAATTTAAATTGCTGCTTATTGTTTTTCCATGGTTTTATTAATAAAATATATAATTATGAAAATATAGATTGTTACATTTTTAGATGCAATTATAAAACAAGAAGAATGAATCTTTTATATTTAAGGTAATTTAATAGGTTTTTTTTCAAAATAGTGCAATAAATATAATTAAGTGATTTCTTACCTTTGGCGATTTTTCCCTTTGAAGTTGTCGAGTCCAATGCTTTTCTCGAGTTTGAAAAATAGGAATTTTTAAAGGAGTGGAACTTGTTTTCAAAAATAGATTTTCAACAAATAATATATTATTCTGGGGGAAAAAAATAACTTCTTCAATATTTTTATATGTTCTAAAATTTAAGCATCAACATAATATATAATTAATTATCAAAATACTAGAATTTAAATGCATTTTCACATTTATTTATATAATTACCAATCTTTTCAACCAATATAATTTTTGGCACTATTCAGTTACTCAGTAGTCAGTAAGGTACAAATAATACTCAAATGTAAAGAATGATTACTGATAAAAATAAATAATTTGTTAACCTAATAAGACCAACAAATATAATTTTTGAGGCAGAAAAAAATGCACACACATTATATTTTAACAGTTTTCATGATAAAAGTCAATAACATTTAGTTTAATTGCACTTAATAAAAAAACATCTAATTATTTACATCAAACTGGAAGTTTTGTTGTATATTCACAATAAAAAATTACTGATATATATATATATATATATATATATTTATTTATTTATTTATTTTATTCGTCTGATATATTTTAACAAGATGTTTAAGCTTAAGTTTTCTCACTTCTCTTCATTATTTATATATACATTTTATTATTACATCAAATAAATACATATTAGCTTAGTTTCATACCATTATAAGAGAAACTTATTTTATTTGTTTATGTTCAGTAAGAAGAAACTTTATCACTTTAATAAATTTATTAATTTGAAATCATATTTTTTGTCAGAAATGTCATGCATCCACATCATTAAGTTTCCTACACAGACAATAAAAATGTTTATAGATTAAGAATTTCCCAAAAATTTGTTTTATAATGTAAAATATTTGTTTAGCTTATCATTATTTAAATATTTTAATAGTTGAAAGACTCAAGAACAATTTTTAATATTGCTCAATAAGATACTATTTTAAATCAATAGATATTTAGCTCTTTTTATTCAAGGATAAGTCAGTGCTGTAATGAACATCCAGCACAAATGTTGTACAATTAGAAAATTCTAAAAAAAAATCATTGCATGACATTTAATGAATAATTTAAATGTTCAATTTTTACTCTTGACCAACATTATTTACAGTCAATAAAATTAAAGATAATTCAGATTTGATATACAGATGACAACTATATTTCACTCACCAAAGCCTTAA
>JAPDSC010136123.1:0-14961 GCA_026290005.1 Latrodectus geometricus | reverse complement strand
ATACATACATACATACATACATACATACATACATACATACATACATATAAATATGAATGAATATACTTTATTTTTCCAGTAATATATAGTTTTCATAAAAATTATTGGGTTAAAATGATTTTTTTTTATTTGATCTGTTGTATGAGAATATTACATCAAAATTGATGTAATATTCTCATACAACAGATCAAATCGTGAATGTATTGTACGACTGACGACATAAACAAAGATTCATGGTCATGTTTTTGCATATTTTTTGGTCTAGACGGTTGCTATTTAATTTACGTGTTGCCTTGTATATATTATGGATTTGAACTTACCCTATTTTTCTCCAAAATGATCCGTTTTATACAAACTACTAGGACATAATACTAATGTTTGAGATATCAAAATCAGAAAAGAAAATTTAAGAATTGATCTTGCGTAATATATATCTCAACTGGTCTGTCTTTGAAATTATTTTGTTATAAAAGGGTACATATAGTTAGGCTATTTATTTCAATGCCCATTCTGATTATTTGCCATTTAGTCAAAGAAATGTGCTGTTGGTCTTTGTTGTTTAAGGGTGAAAAAGTTATTTCTTGTTATTTTCACCAGTGTTTCTTGTTATTTTACCATTGACTCATAAGAAAATGCAATATATTTTTTGACATTCTTTACATAAATTAATCAACATTAACTTCAAATGACGATTGCTATATTGGTAAATATACGAAAAGCATTCAGCACAAAATTTCCCAATCTTTAACACTACCATAATGAAAAATGTATCTAAAAATTAAAATAAAAACCATCATTATTTCATTTTTTTCCTGCATTAATTTTATTTTCTATGATGTCAAAAAAAATTGCACAGTTGACTTATTAATATCATTGACTGCTGCAAATCTATATTTAATTTAAATATCTAGAAAAATATATTTGAAATAATAAATAAAAAAATATATAAAAAAATTAGCATTCAATAAATTAAAATATTTAAAACTAAAAATATTTTATATTCATATAAACTTAAATTTTTGTGAGCCTTATGTTTACACTAAAAGTTCATAGAATTAGTTTCTTAATTTTATGAAAAATAAATAACAAATTACTAATTTGTAATTACGTCAAGGAAACATGACAAGTAAATGTATTTGTTAAATAAGTGTTTAATTACACCAGCGATAAAAGTGATAAATACAATTAATTCATATTCAATTCCTCTAACAAAACTTGTACGTGAATCAATTACATTCTCAACTTTACAGGACATTCCTTGAATGGACAGTGGCATTTTTTTCCAATAGGCTTGGAGAAGACATATAACTTCTTTCACCAATTTTGGACTGTTGTTGCACTCATCGCAGAAGAATTCTATAGAAATCAAGTTTGGACTCTCTAAAGACCAGTCCAATATGTGTTTACCTCATTATCAACATATCAGTTAATTGTAGACTTCACCGCATGACAAGTGGTGTTGCCATTCAAGAAGAAACAATGGGCCGACCCTGAAATTGGCTTAGTGTAGGAAGCACATTGTTTTCTAGAATAGTTAAGGAATAGTCAGTGTTGAGAGCCTATCATAAATTAGAATCAAGGTTCTCAATAAACATCATGCGAAACATCCGCAGACCATTACTCCACCTTCATTTTAGCCGAACTGTCGACACAATTCTTTCTCTCAAAAAGCAATTTACAAGCATGTACCAAACCCAGAGAATCTATTTCCATTCATTCATCAATGGTCCAATTTCTATCTGCTTCTCAAGATATCAACCGAGTTCCGAGGTTGGATATCGGAGGACAATTACCGACAACTAAAACCCAACTGATGTGCTTTTTTTCGGATTTTTCGAGACAGCTATCTCCGGTGCTTGTTTGAAACCATGAAATATGTGAGCCATTGCTTTGGTGTTATGATTATGAATTTCTTTTAACAGTACTCATCAGTTTCTATCACTTTGTTACCTTAGTCTGATAGATCAAACATTTCTGACAATCACTAGTTACTTTCTATTTTTCAATTAGAAAAGCCACTATCAATTTTGGAATGTTTAACTCATTAGATATGTACACTTAAGGATTGGGTATTTCTATGATATCCAAAAATTACGCTTTTCTCGAATTCTAAAAGCTCTGAATTTCATGGTATCTTGCATGCGACTAATGTCAATGTTGTTTATTACATGATATTTAAGACGAGAAGGCATGGCGTAGATAAAGACATTGTATACCTACCTAAATATTTAATGATAGATAATATAATTTTACTTAAGAATGTCATAAAATTTTTCAATGCTTCTCCTCAGAGATACTTTATTGCGATTTCAAGAAACTTGAGAAGTATCAGGTTTAAAAATAAATGAACTATCAAAATATCTTCATCAGTTTGTATTTTTATAAAATATAATGTAAAAACTAAAAGTAATGACTTCCAATAAACTTTGAATCAGATTCTTCAGATCAAAGTTATGAGACTATACAACAATAAGAAAATTACACTTAAATTCCTGAACTCGTGTTATAACAATTACTATCAATGCTGAAAAATATCAGATTTAATATTTATATACGATCCAAAACTTTTATTTATACTCAATTATGTAAATTTTGTTGACATAACTGGGACTCAAACTTTCACATTAATTTAAATCACTTGAGACTGTAAATGTCCATATCAAGCAAATTCATTATATAAATCAAAAAATAAGTAAATTAATTAACTTCAAAAATAACAATTTTTATTATGAACTGTACTATATATAATTCATTTATATATATTCATAATTAATTTGAATTTATCTCAGTGGTATTTTGCTCATTTTGTTCCTATTTACAATGAATAAATTCATTTTTTGCAAGTTTAAATTTTTTTATTTAGCTTAACTTACGTATTATGTCAATTATGATAATACTTATAAGAAAAGACATAGTCACGTGTGTTATTTTCTCACACAAGCCAAGCAATCCAGTTTTTAATACATTTACTATAAGCCTTTAATCATTTTAGATGGATTCGTTCCTAAAGAAATTTTGGCATTTTCATGGCTGAGTAACTTAGTAAACATATATCTTGTTCGTGAACCAAAATGTTATGGTATTTAAGGAAAATCAATCATCTTATTTTTGACTGTAACTCAGAAAGTTAATCATGATCTTAAACTTCTTTGTTATTGATGTGAATTGGTTTGAGCGCCTTATTTGGCGGAAATATTTAAGAATGACTGTTTCTGCTCAGATATATTTTCCTCAGATTTCTAATTTTTATTTTTATAATATTAAAAGCTTGTTACTTTTAGTGTTTCTAATTTATTATCTTTTTTATTTTTTAACTTTACTTATAAAAAGTAGTTATAAAGTAAAAGGAACAACTCAATAATATAGTTCTTTTAAAATTTAGTGGATATCAAAATGTATTAATTTTATGTAAGCTTTTTTTAGAAAGCGTGATTTTTGCTTTACTCAAATGTAAGTACATATTGCTTGTATCTCACAATAAAAAATGTTAATTGTTATTAAAAAAACAATTAAATAAAGTTATTTCATTTCACAAAGATAATTTTTAAGTCATTATTAAAGATTTAATTTTTTGAAGGAATTTCATATTCTAAGCTTTGTAAAAATGGTAAATTTTAATTAGAATTTAAGAACAAATTAAATGCTTATACTAGTTTTATTTGTTTATGCAAACGTATATGTACATACATTTAGGTTTACATATTTATGAGTGGGTCTCAGAGTTACAAGTAATGTTATAGTTATGCAAAGAAGTAAAACATAATGCTTAATAAAAATAATTTCATTTGCTTATTTAATTAATTAAATTCTTTTGCAGATCTAGTTTTTTGTACTGTAAGTAATATTACTTTCGTAAGAATTATGTATTCAAAGCCAGATAAAGTAAAATATAATATTTGCTTGGACATATCTGCCAGATAGCATTTAAATGTAAATGAAATTATAATCTTTGTCAACTTGATCATTGAATTATTCATATAAATTCTCAATTTACTTTAAAAATTCGTTCCTTAAAAATAGTTTCAAATAATATGTTGAAAATGTGAATTAAATACTAAATGTACAAGAAGAGAATATTAAAAATCACGAAAAACTTTTAGCAGTAATTTATGGAACAGAAATTTAACAGTGTTTAACTTATTCTTTAACATACATTTTTAAATAACAATGAAATTCCTAATTAGTAAAATAATTTTGCAATTTGATATACACAAAGAACATTTAATTCAAAAAAATATGAAATGAACCATGTAAGGATTTATTATTATCATTGATTTTAAATTTTTGGGTATATTAATGTTTCGTATGGTGAACTATTTTAATTAAAATTGTTACAGTAATTTTAATTGAAATAAAATGAATTTACATTATATTAAGATTCGAAGTTATAAAGTAGAGTGAGTCATGTTCGAAAAGATTTTCATTCATTTCTACAGTTTGCTATCATATGAGATGATCAGATATGAATCAAAATACTTTTTCTGACATTTATATTAAGGAGGTTTGCCAAAACATGTACAATCCTGTGTAATCTATACATCTTCAATAAATTGAGAATGGTAGAATGATATAAACTTTCAATAACTTTGATATAATGACTGTAGAATATTTAGTGTATATTCAAACGAATGAGTGTTAGAGAAAAATAACTTTTCTTATCTCATATGTTATAAAAGTTACAAATTATATCATTTGTAGAAAGGTTATGAAGTATAATTGGATGAATTTGACCTGATAGTTTTTCAAACATTAGTTTTTAACTATTAAACAGCATTCCTATTTACAAATCATTAATGGCAATATTTAGTACTTTTTAAAATATCTATAAATTTTAATAGTGGTCAGATATTTTTGCACTTTGCTTATAAATATTTATAGGCAATCATATGAACAACACATTGCATAAAAGTCGTGATGTGTATGCAAACATGGCATATACAAGCTTTATACGTATCATTAAAAATGTTGCATGTGCACTCCTTGTAGGATTTGATAAATATTTTTCCTGTAGTCTAGCTCGAATCACGCATGATACAATATAGTGCGATCAGTGTTCAGAAATGCAACAGATATATCATTTGCTGTGCTGATGAACAGTTAATGCTCAGTTAATACAGATGCTCAGTTAATACAATTTACAAAGAAAAACAACATGCTTTGTACATGTTGTCTTTCAGTTATTCACAAAAAAACTCAAACGCTAAATCAAAACCGTAGCTGAAGAAATTATTTGGTGCCACTTGAAGGATGAAATCTTAAAAATTCAGTCAATTGATTATTTGATAAAGTGTTATCACCCAACTACTTAGTGAAACGCAATAGAATCTTCTACTAACAAATTAACTTTTAAAATTTCATGTAATTTATGTTGATTTTATTATTACAAAACCCATGTGTATTATATGTTTGACTATACATATAGAGTCAAACATATAATATGGTGGAAAATTTGATTAGTAATTAGTTGGTCAGATACAGACACACAAACACATGTGTGTGTGTTTTGAGGATTGAATTAATGTAGTTATCATTTTGATACCATTGATAGTTACCATTTTGATTTTATACAAAAAGTGCTGAAAACTATATTTAAAAGGATATTTTCACGCTTTCAAGCACGTAAGTATGTTCAACCCTCAAACTCATTTATATTGCAGTGTTTTAATTGTATTTAAGTAAGATCATAGGCCTCATATCTATATAACTTTAAATAACTTTAATTATTGTTATTCAGTTGTGAAATTTATTGTTTATTAGAATTCTTGATCAGATACTGCAGAATATTTTGTAGTTTCGTAAACTATTTTCCCTACAAATGATATTAATTGTTTCTCAGTATTATACGAAATAACTTAAAATGACGCAAAAATTGTTTCCTCCATTTTTGCCACTGATTTCCCTAAACCAAGCATTTAGCATTGCTTGGTAATCCTTACAATACAATTTATAGACTGAATTTTAAATCATATACTGATATGTCTCATTTTTTTAGCTCTTTATTATTTTCTACTAATGAAACATATTTTAAATTGTTCAAAATTATTCATTGTAATTTTATTGACCGTTAAATCTGAGAATATATCTAAATAATATTTTATAAAAATATTTTGAAATATTCAAAATAGCTTAGCAATATGAAATTCAGCATAATGTAATTTTTTGCTTCAGTAAGCTTTTGTTATTTCATAAATTTATTCACATCATTAATTCTCCCTGGGATAGTAAATGAAAATATCTTGAAATTTTAAATTGAATTCCTCTTAAGACTTGTTTCATATAACAAAATGTCAGAATTATTATAATATATTAGTTTACTGATAAACTTGCTAAATATTTTGTGTCCCAAAAACTAACTAGTTAAAATCATTCCACTGAGTTATGATTCGTTAAATATCTGTTTCTTTCTGTATTTTAAATATCTGTTTCTATTTAATATTTAATTTATAAATAAAGATAGAAAATATTTGTCAAGATAATTTTAGGTATATTTTTGAGGGCAAAATCAAAATGTCTGTTATTTCATTGTATATGAACTTTCTTTTACATGTTTTTATAATATATTATATGTAGAATTAATTACTTAATTTAAATTTAATTAACCCTTAATTTAAATTTATCAATTAATCTTACATTTTTAGAAATACTTAATGATATCCTCGTATTTAGTTTATGAAATTAATTTATTTAAAATTGAAAGCATAAATACAAAGTTTAATAATAGAAATTAAAAATTTGAGCTTTGCGGCTTGTTTAAACAGATAGCACAAATGTCTGAAAATTTTGCGGAAAATTATTTATTTATAATCATAATACTTCTAATATTTTCTTTTTTATTTTGTGCATGATAAATTAGTAGAAAAATTTTAATTTTCATATTGTTAAAGTAGCTGAAAATATATTTTCATGTAACTCAGTGATGATATCCAATCTTAAAAATTTAAATTTGTCTCATACAATTATAATTAAAAAATCATTTATGCTTTTTTTATTATTTTAATGACTTAAAAAATATAAAATTATTAGGGTCAAATATTTGATCTGATGTTATTAGAATTAAGCAATACACACACACAAATTGTATTTGAATTTGGAATCGTAATTCCACGGAATTTTGCTTTGCACAAAATTAAAGCTTAACTTTTTCTTGAGATTTAATTACTATAAAATACTAAAAAAGCATTCATGTACTTTATTTCATTTCATTATTTCCTATCACCTTTTTACTTATCACTTATCCCAATTTATAATATTGATAAAATAGTCTTGAAAACTGAATTTAACATCTTCGTTTGCTGTATAAAACTCCTGAAATTCCAATTAATTATAATAAATTCATATTCCTGAAATCAAAATCCGGATTAGTTTCAAGTCTTAAATCATATTTAATATATTTCGGTAAGTTTTTAAGAGTTTTTAAGATTAATTTTTCTTGATAATTGAACAATCTGGATTATTCTACTGCTTTAGCTTGGGAAACATTATCCCAAATATAATGTATCAAAAAAATACTGATTAATATTATAATCTAATTTTTATTGGTGCTTATAACCATTCATTTTAAAAAGTGTTTAAATTTAAAATTGTTCAAATTTTTTCCCAAGAGAATTCTTTAAACGACTAATTCAAAAAGTAAAAATGTCAAAGTAATCACTTCTACCATTCTAAAAAAATAGTAATAAAATAAATCTACTTAAACAATTTGCTTTAAGAATTTGAAAATAAAAGAAAACATATATACTTTAAGAATATAAAAAATGGAAAATTAATTACTCGACTTTCAAAGTAATTTTGTTTCTAACCAATAGTTGCAGAAAATTCTAATTTCTGTTTTATCGCATATAAATGCAAATAATCAACGAACGTACAATTCGAACAGAAACAAAGGAAAAATTCCTCTGCCAAATCAATATTCATAAATATTTGAAAGTGGTATTTTTTTCTGGGATTTTTTTTCCCATTTACTTCACAATGAAATCCTCCTAGCATCTTGCTTATTGATTTTTTGCAAAATAAAATTATTTTTTCCAACCCTAATTTTTTTCAATATGTGGCAGGAAAAGCATCGTTTTTAACGCAATAACGAAAATTCATTTCTTTTTCAGAAAAAGTAATCATTTCTTTGTACATTCAATTTTTTTACTTTTGTTTTATATTTCTCATATCTATATCTTAGCGAATATCACAAAAGCTGATTAAAATACTTGTTTCTTTAATTTTGATCCACATTTAAGAATTTTTATTATTCATTGTGAAAGTGACGTGAAATGATACTTAGATATCGCTTTGTTCTTTTTTGATAAAAAAATAATCCTGCGGCATTTTTTTTAAAGTTTTAATATTCCTCGACATAAAATATAGAATTCCCTTTTCTCTCATTCATTTTAAATTCATTTTATTTACATTCTTAAGAGAAAAATCAAACTTTAATCATATTGTGCGTAATTAATTGTTCTCTATTTTCAGTAAATTTTATAACAATCTTATATTTTGATTAAATTATTGAGTTTATTTATATTAATATTGCTGTAAGCAAACAAATCTTTAACGTCATTTTAGTTATGTTTTAATAGCATATATAAAACATATGTTATAGGTATTTTGGTAGTGTGTTGATGTAATAATAAACGTGTATCGTAAAATTGTAAAATTTAAAATAATCTTATTATATGTACTTTTCAGAGGACAAAATTATTTTCCTCTGTATACAATGCATGAGCATGCATTGTTTAAATGTGTAAATATTTCATGCATTTCAATTGTTTATCATCTGAAACGTACAAATAAGTAAATAAATGAAATCAATTCATTATTTTAAAATAATTAAAAGTTAATTACTTTGAATAGCAATTACATTCGTCTATCTAGAATTAAGTAGCCCTTAATATTCGAATGTGCATGTTGATTAATCAATGAAATAAAAATGAAATGTACTCATACACACACTTTTATTACTTTAACAGACTTCCTTCAAAATTTACATTAAACTAACTATATTTTACTCTAGATGTATTCAATAGGATTTAAATGAGATCATTTAGAAAGTAAAAAATCATGTCATGATTTTTTAAATATTCTTCTCTTGCATTTATTAAGAAACAAGTACAGCTTTTGGAATTCCTCACTGTTTGGTGACCAACTGGCATTACAGGTTCACTTAATAGTTTATTTTCTTTATGAAAGGGAGTATATGCAATAAATTGTTGAAAAAATATAAGAATTCAAATGTTAGTCCCACATATTTTGATTAACACGTGAAGAATAATATTCCATTATGCTGAGGTTCTCTCTAAATTTCAGTTCATGTAAACAATCAAAAGAAACGATTGATTATTCAAGTAATTATAAGTGAATATTGATGATCATCAAAAACTTCTCTCGGTTAAATTGCGGGTTAGGTCCCCTTCTTCACCAACTGGCGAATTTTAACTGCTTTTTCTCGCATGTTCATTAATTACTCTGTTGTTTTAGTCTTTTCATTGGTCGCTTTCCAGTTTCACTTTGAAATAGCGGTAGAAATTTCGACATGGCAGTGGCATTTTTGGAAATGCACCAAGCAGGGGACCTAAAGCACATTTTCACCCTTATCTCAATTATTTTACGCAAAGCATTAATCATATTATCAGGATATACAAAAGAAAATCATCCAACACATTATTAAATATTATATATATTTTGGCTATCCCTTTTTATTATTGTCTTTTCAGATTTCTGTTAGTTATTCTAATACCCCATAAACTTATACGTAGTGCCCAACATTAAATTGAAAGCAAACTAATGTACAACAATTAATTGACTGGTGTGTTGAACATTAATCAATTAATCAATTTTGTTACCACAAAAATCTATGGAAAGCATAAGTGATGAGTAAATCAATGCACTTACTTTATATTTTTAAAATATATACAACAGAATATGTGAGTAGCTGCACTATTTCGAATATGGAATAATTATTTTCATTATAGAATATTATGAGTAAAAAAACTTTTCAATATTGAGTTACTTGGGAACTGATGACATGATCTTTACTAATTTTATTTCCAATCTAAAATATTTTATTTTCAATCTTGATTGACATACTGTGAATCAGGTTTTCTTATTTTTTTAACTGCTGCTCTTGTATTTTCCTTTCCACAAAATGGCCTGCCAAAATTATGTGCCGAGTTTAACTCCCTTCTATATCTCTGATTCAGATTATTATTTATTATATAAAAAACTTGAAAATAATGTAAACAATGTCTAAAAAGGCTTTGCAGAGTTGATTTAATCCTTAAAATATATGCAAACATAAGTAATTACTATTATATTTCCTACAAATTATTAGATTCATACATAAGATCACGAAGAAAAAGGTCTTTTACTTTTTCTTTTCTGATCTTATGTATAACTCTAAAAATTATTATTTGCTCTTTTTTAAAATTTCTCAAACTTTCGAAACACTTTCTAGGATATTAAACAAATTACTCTTTGAAACTTTCATCACATTAAGTAAAAATGAAAAGAAAATCACATCATTAAAATGTCTTTCCTCGTACAGATTGAAATTTTACCATTCAACTCACGATAAATTTCTTTGCCGCAAACTCTTTCTTTTTCACAGTAACCATGCAATGAAGTCACAACTTTTATAAAACAGTGATAAACATGTTAACTGTATCTTATTTCATATTGATAAGAATTCTATTGATAATTTGCTCAGAATGAAACTGCTATTTTGCTTTTGAACGAATAATTTTCTTAGCAGTAATTAAGAAAGCATTATCTTCTTTCTCTCTCAGATCTTAATATAAAAAAGTGTAAATAAAATGTAAGTGTTAATATAAAATATATAATGAAAACTATCTAAATTTAAAAATGTCTTCATATAAAACTTCATATTTATAATTTTTAAAATATAATAGTGTACGCTTTTAAGTTTTTTCAGTTATTCTCAAAAATAGACAGTCTCTACTTAAGAATTATAAAAATCTATTTCAAAAAATTACTTTCTTTTAAAGAAAAAGATACATAATATTTATATGTTGCGTGTGCTAACTTGTAATGGAAAAGAGCAATAATGTCAAACTTTTGTCACATTAAAGTCAGCACCTAAATTAAAGAATTTCTCGCATTCCATTAGCCATTTAATGGAAAAGATGTCATACATGATTTTTTTATATTTCAATTCCAATTATGAAATTATCTTAAAAAACCGTATTTAATGCCCAGTATTCATTACTTCACAAAATTTCTTTTGAAACCAAATTTGTAGAAAGCATACGATTCTTTTTTTTTATTCAAATTATAATTAGCTTCGAAAATTCAAAGAAATGTCATTTTTTTAAGGCGCCAGCATATCTTTCCAGAAAATTTAATATATCTTTGAAAGACCTTTATCAAAAAGATAAGAAAAAGTTGAATAGTTTTGATACACAATATTCCCTCAAGCTTTTTGGTGAAATCAAGAAAATAGCATCTCTCCATTTGCAAATCTAATTAGTTCCCTATGTTGCTTGGCAACGTATCTTCTTTAGGTTTCTTTCTTCCAAATTTTTTACTCTTATTTTTCATTTTGTAGAGATATTTTTCACTTTTGTGCCAATCATATTTTTCTGTATTAAATAACCATCAAATTCTAAAATCTTATTATACTCTAAAAAGATTCTTAATGAAGCTGATGGAGATTGTGAATGAAATTTCGAGAAATGCCAACAATTTTTTGTAAAGTTCTTTATTTTTCTTTTTTTTTTTTAACTAGAATCAAAGTGATGTCAATGACAGAAGAAATTATTTATCTATTAAATTATTTAAATCAGCTTCACACAATGCTATTCTCAAAAAGAACTTTTTTAAATATTTTATTCAGAGCATTGTGTGAAGGAAATTTTAATATATATTAAAATATAAACGTTATATATATTTATAAATAAATATTGTAACTCTTAAATTTCAGAATAATATAATACGAAATTGTCTCTCTTCGTTTGAATATACTTAGATTTCTAATTACTTTTAGAAGTTACTTTTATTTCTCATTAGAAACTTATTTTAAAATTCTGAAATCCATTTGATTGTTTTATGTTCTATGCCTCAAATTAAATGTGATATAAGATATAATTTATTTCTTATAAATTTGAAATAAATAACTGGGAAATGTCGCAATATCTTAGCCAGATTTGTAATTTAAATAAAGTTATTAAGATTTGTTTATTTTAAGTTTTTATTGATAATTTTTAGCGTAATAATTCTTCAATTACTTTTGAAATTGAATTTCACTTTTTGAATTAATTTTCTATTGAATGTTTGAATTAATTTTTCAAACATTAATGTAAAAAATTATACAATTTTGAAATTAATTGTTGGATAGTTTCATAATAAGCAATGTGCTTGAAAAATTTAAGCAATTGTCAATTTTTAAAAAATGTTTTGGTATGTTAGAATAAACATTAGTTTACAATTAAAATTAAAATAGTAGTGTGATAGAAACAACAATCAAATAATCGTTTCGAACTTTTTAACTATTAAAAGATATGATGATTCATACCCATTAATACATGATGTCATACATGAAAATATATACATGATATCATACATAATCATGATGTCATACATGAAATCAATACATGATGTCATACATGATGATTCAAACTCATCATATATTGGGATTAATTTTTTAATATTTCCTCCCGGATTTGCCAATTTTTTTTTCTCTACTTGCTGCTTGATCATAAACTTCTTAAGTAAATCAATGTACAAAGCAACTTTAATCAATCTGAACTATAAGATATTGTAAATGAATTTAAGTGCTATTTTCCTTCATAAAATATCTTTTTCAAAATATTAATAAAAATATAAAATGTTGTAAAATCACCTAAATGTAATTAAATTAAACCAATAAACTATCATTTATTTCTTTAAAAATGCTATCTTTAGGTACTTTCGGATTCCATTGAATATAAAACTGATTCTAAGTGTAAATGAGAGGTAAGATATTATTGACGAATTTTGGCGACAGGTACAGACGAATTTTGGCACTTGAATGTAAATATTTTATGAATAACACTACAAAAAATAGCCAGACTTGTACATTTGATGAAAATAGATAAATCAAAAAAATATGGATGTTGAACTGCTAAAAATACTCTTAAGTAAACACTCTTTTTTTTTTATTCGCATCTGAAAATTATATATAATCATTGCGTATTTTAATGAAATTTTATTTTTCTGAATTTTTTATGGCAATATACAATTTCCTTTCCTTTTCGCTGACTTGATTCCCTTTATATTTGCTTAGGATATAAAATGAAGGGCCTATACTTTTATCCTACAAAGCACCAATTCAAATAAAATACATAGATAGCTTAAATAACTTCAAGGAATCACCTCCTAGTTAATGGAACTATAAGTAATGAGTAAATTTAATTTACTTTCATTTATGTACATGTGCAAAGAGATATTGCTATAATAGCATTCTTGAATTCAAGTAACTTAATTTTTCCTTTCTCAGAAGGAATTTTACTTTGTAAAATATTTTCTTTGCATATGCTTTATCTAATAACTCATATATTGCACATATATCGTAAGCTATGTGCAAACATACGTATTTAATTTGAGGAATTCATTTTAAGTGTAATTTTTTTCATCACGCAATAATCTTTGATATAGATATTTTAATTTTACATAAAAAGTACTTGCCTTTTCAAATTTTGAATGTTTTCATAAGTTTGTTTTTCTTAAACTATAAAAATAAATTAAAAATGGTCTTCTTGAATACTTTTAAAGTCAATAAGTGTATTGTCTTAGTTTGTTTTTTTACTGAAATATTGGGAATAACTTTAAAACATAACACTTTTTGTAATAATATTTTAAAATAATTATACATCATATGTTTCGATTGATATTGGTATAATCTAAAAAATATCAAATGCTTAAGCAAATAAAAACTATGAATTTAAAACGTATAAATTTCTAATGACGTCAAAACTGCAAATTCAACTCTTGAGCTGAATTTAATACGTGATAAATTGACTCTTTAAAATTGCATTTTTTTCAGTTCTTTTATATCATATTAGCAGAAGAATATTATGACGTGCAAATATTTACAATGCGTGTATCTTTTGAGAAGTATTTTTGCTCAGGCAAAAGAAAAATAATTATTATAAATATCGTGAATTTGCTTCACAAATATATAAATAATTTCTTAGAAAAATATTCTTTATTTTTATTTTTTTTTATTCTAGTACAGGAAAATAAATTGAATATGTATAAATTTAAGATATAAAAGTATCAAATTTTCAGACAATTTAATTAAAAAAATTATTGTTAAAAAAAGTATTGGGCACTTGGAAAATTAATTTCATTTATTCCTCCTGGATCAGTTTTTTCCTAGTAAAAACCAACCATTTTATGTGGTTGGTTTTATGTGTGGCATCATACTACTACCAGAAGGATGGCAAAAGTTATTGAACTAGAATTGACAATATACAATTCAATAAAATATTTACTCGCTACACAATTTTTATTTTTAATAATTCAAAATAAATATTCATTTTATTTTGAAAGTCTATGCTAAAATTGTTTAAAATTAATCACAAGTAATCAAGTTAATAGTTTTATACCATATTTTTGCAATATGATCTAAATAATTTAATCTTTGTTTGCTTTCATCCCAAATTGTTTATAACTATACACAGTAATTTCTTTAATTTTACAAACAATTGCAGGATAAATGACATTTTCTTCACGACATGAAAAAATTTAGTTTCTAAGCAGGAAAGAAACACATACTCCTACACAATATCATTTGGATCTTATCAAAAACCCTATTTAGTTGAAAATCTTTGTTTGACAGAAAAAATATACCAACCTAATCTCAAGAGGGAACTCTGTTTGGAAGGTGTTTGCAACATAAAGAAAATTCCGAAGAACTCTGAATGGCCATTTCAGAGAACGACACCAATGGGACAGAACAAAGATCTACAAACA
>JAPDSC010136122.1:39191-51225 GCA_026290005.1 Latrodectus geometricus | reverse complement strand
ATTCTAGCATATTATCGTTATTTTCTCACACAAATTTGACTTGAATATTAAAATTTATACCTCAGTATTCTAAAACTAATTTGCAATATGTTAAAATTTGCTTAAGTAATGCTAAGAGGTAACATTGATAATATATTTGAATTATATTAAATATGACCTAATTATTTAAAAAGTAAAGTTTGTCTTTATTAATTACGTTTAATTATTTGAATTTTCAAATCTCCGTGGAAAAACAGCAATAAAAAATTAATCATCTTAATATTTAAAATCAACATAATATATTAAATATGAAAGGATAAATTTAAAACAACAAGAAGAAAAACAATTGGTCCATTAATAAAGAGATATTTACTATCACACATAATGAAAACATGCGAAATAAAAAAGTATGTCTAAATATTTAAATTTAAAATTTTACATTTTCAGCAAAATGCGTTTATTTTGAGTTTGTTAATAAACATTCAGTTTAAATTATTTTCATATATATTTCATTTATATACATTTAATATTTACGCATTCGTTATTGCATTTATAACATACATTTAAATTACATCATGTCAATATTTATGATTTCTTAACATTTTTATTCGTGATTATTAAAAAATAACTTGTACATATTATACATGAAAATTCCTTTAGATGACATGAAAATGGAATTATATGTTTTTGTCTAATATTTTTATAAGTTTGTGATTAAGTTGATTAAGCAATTATAAATTTTCATATCTAAATTTACTAAGTATTTAAGAACAATGTATTTTATAATTATAGTAGGTTACATCGAAAGCTTCTCTTATATTAACAAAAATATGTTGTTAATATGATTGCCATAGGATTTTTATATGTCTTTCATAATGTTGTGATATTTGTAAAGTTTTGACACCTTTAAATGTCAATGTTTATAGCAACTTTTGGCTGAGAAATGTGGTTTTGACACTCATTTATAACCAAAGAAATATCGTGCAATTTACAATTTATAACACAATCTTTGAAAATGCATTTAACTTGAAAACAAGCTTATATCATGATTATTTAAATTTAAAACTGAAAAAATATATTGTGTGAAACGATTCCTGTATTTATAATTTCTTAAATACTCTACTGTACATTTAACATATACTTGATACTGTTTGTTTAATAGAAAAACGTACATAAAAATTTGACAAAAAATTTCTTATAAATTTAAGTAAATAATTGGCATATAAAGTATTCAACAAAGTGTTTTTCTCTCAATAACAGCTTGCTTGCTTTTAATATTTGAATCGATTTTTTTATACTCTACAAGCAACTTCGCTGATTATACAATAAGTGATTGGCAAAAAAATTGTGCTAAAGTGATAAGTGAATTTTTAGGCAAAAGGGAGCATCAGTAATTGGGTTAAAGCAAAGAAAATGCATAAATATTTTTTAATTAAAAAATCAAAATCTTATTGAAGACAAAAGAAGTAATTTATGACGATTATATATCATAAAATATTTATATGTAATAGAATGCTTATTATAATACTGAGTAATGTTATTATAATAATGAGAATGCTTATATATTTTTATACTGAGTAATGTTATTTCTCTGCAATTTTTTAATTCTTTTTATACACATTGGGTTTTTTTAAAAATATACTTGAAAATAACAATATAATCCTTTATATAGTAACATTTATATAAAGTAAGATTCTGTTTGTATTTGAATTGCCTATATTTTTATATTAAACCAAAAAATAATGATATATTAAAATATCTGATCTTCATATGATATTTTTTGGCTTACTCGATTTTACTCCAGTTTCCATTTAACAAAAAATTTAGTAATTTTATTTTTATATAGAAATATTAATTTTAGGTTGGAGAATATATTTTCATGTAATAATCTATGTAATATTGAATTTAAAATAATACGACGTTTGAGTCTAATTTCTTTAAGTTACGGAGACAAATTATAACAATGTCTGAATATGATGATTGTATTATGGCAAGAATTTAATCCCATGATAATAACAGATAATTTTATAACAGTAATATATAAAACAAGCAATAATTTCAGTATTGTAAAATTTAAGTTAGCAAATAAGCATACATATAAATAATTTCATTGGGAAAGATAAATATGATCTTAATTTAAATAAGATTGTATGTTCATTTAATAAAATATATACATAGTTCTAAATTTTTTATTATTATTACTATGATTATGATTATGATTAATGTTAATACACAACTCAGTTTCTTATAATTTTCACAGAAATATTTGTACACATTCTTAAAACGTTAATAGATTTTTAGATAAAAAATATTAATAAGTTAAAAGTCAGAGACAGTAATATTAAAACTGAAATTAGAAAAAATTACATTAATTTTTAATTTAAAAAATTTAATACAAGTCTTAATATTAAAACAATTAATTATTATATTTCTGACTTAAGGTGAACAGTCTCTAAAATAATATAAAGGTTCGAAATTTAAAATATAATGCATCATAAGTAAAATCTATAGTAAATTTTCAAATTATTAATAATGTCATTATAATTTTGTTTCATTTCCTCAGTTGTGTTATCAGTTTTCGTAAAAAACTATTGTCAATAAAAATATTCTTCATTGTACTTTAAAAATTGGATCAGTTTGATTAGTGCTGCCATCTAAGATCTTTGTTTTTAACTGTTTAAGTTAGAACAAATTTTTAGCCTCTTAAGGAAACATTATAAAGTAATTTATATGTAAAGTTTAAATTCATTAAAATTACTATGTTATTGAATAATCAGTTTCCCTTACACAATTTAAAAAAAATAAAATCAATTTTATTCTATTCGAATTTTTAATGTTTTTGAAATTTAAACTTTTAAAGATGGAAAAAAATTTCAGTTTCGAAAACAATTATTCGGTATTTTATTTTGACATAGTTAGAAACTGTATGAATTTTGTTTACACTAACTTATTCAATGATCATTTCAATATCATACTTTAGATATGTCTGCAATATACTTTACTATAAAAATTCTAAACTACATTTCTACATTATATACGTTATTGAAAAGACAATATATATCTTCAATAATTGAATGTTATTAAAATGTTTAAAATTACAAATAAATTTAAAATACTATTTTTAAAAATATATGTTGTTTGATAGTTTGTTACAGATATTGTAGAGAAGAGAACAAAATTGTATATCGATTTACATCCATACATTTATGTTGAAGATTAGTTTGGAAGTTTTCGGTTATTAAAAATTCTTTAAACATACACTTAAGTCTGTTTTTACACGGTCTTTTTGTACACGGTTTTGATATAACACGGTTTGAAAATTGAATATTTTTAATTTTTTTACACGATTTTATTCCATTTAGCACGATTTGAAATTTTATGTACTTAAATTTTTTTTGTCAAATTTAATTTTTGCGAAGTATGTTCATATCACAAAAAAGTATTTATGAAAGAAAAAAGTCTGAAACCATCGATAGTTTGCGAACACTAGCTTAAAGATTTAAGTGAATTCCCCTTTAGCGCTTACAAACAAGTAGGGGAATTCCCTTTATGTGCATACAATAAAATTTACTGGTCAGAGCAATTGAAACGTGTTAATATTTTGTGAACTGTCAATGCAATAAGACGTGTTTGGTAAAGAAATTTTTTGCAGGCAAATTTGATTTTCCATTAAATTTAATTTTAACGCATTATGATAAAAGGTAAGCCAAAAAATATTTTGTATTTATTCAGTTATTTATGTTTTTTAATTTTGTTAAATATTTTATGTATCCCTAAAAGGAAATGTCAGATATAAAACTACTTTATGATTATCACTTATTCTATTTTATTTTATTTTTTACCTTAAAAATTGAATAACCTATTCTTTTCGTTCCCAACATAGTTTTTTAGTTCCTGAACTTGCCATACATTTAATTTATATTACTTTTAAGATTAGAGTGCATATCTTTTTTATCATTAATTACTATGCTTGTGAAAATAAGCATTATATATTTGATTTAATAAAATAAACATGAATTCTTGTTCTTAAAAATTCTTGTTTTTCACTAATTTTAATAGGTTTTAGAGATTAGGAACAAATCACCCATTTTTGTATAAGATCAATGTCTTTTTTTACACGTTTTTTTTTTACACGGCTTCTTCTGGAACCAATCTACCGTGTAAAAACAGACTTAGGTGTATTCTCAATGAAACAGCGCTTAAGTTTATCAATCAATAAAGTTGTCTTTATTTTTTTATTCTTGCCGTAAAACTTTTTCAGTCTGTTTTATGACAGGGTAAGGGCCGTGAAAAGAAGGCTGTAGACTTCGACGACCCTTGTCAGTTCTTCTTGCAAACACGTCAGTACAAGTCATCAAGTCTTTATGCATGAAAGTAATTCGATGACCATGCCGTGGAGCTGGAGTGGAAAGCAGAGTAGCCATGAAAACACGAAGTATTTACAGAAAAACTGGGACGTTCTGTGATTCATTAGAAGAACTGGAAGTTCGGAAAAAGTCACCAGGTAATCTGAAAGTAGTGCCATAGAGCATCTGAGCTTGAAAACAAGGTCTTTAACAAATTCGATTCTCAAACCAAGAAGACTTAGCGGGAAAACTTCGATCCATCTTTCTGTGGAATAAGATCCCATAGATGATTTGGGATCATCTATGGGATCTTAAGCCCGTGAAAGAATTTGACCATGGAATTGGTTTCAAAATAAGCTGCTGTGCGTTTTCTCTGCATTTTGAGAATAAAGAAAATAGTGCAACTTCAAATTATGCTCCTCAATCAGTAGTCAAAATCTCTGGAACTCCAAAACGTGATATCCAGCAGTGCAAGAGGGCAGATGCGATGGTTTCAGCAGTGGTGTCAATAGACATCGCTTCAGGCCAGCGTGTAAAACAGTCGATTGCCGTAAGGCAGTACCTGAAACCTTGTGATTCTGGAAGTGATCCGACTATATCAATGTGTACATTAACGAACTTATTTAAAATTAAAAATTACCTGAAGGGGATTTCGTATGTCTTTGGATTTTAGCTCTCTGACACGTTTATGACACGGTGCACACATACAGTACACAAACGTAATACCACAGGGTAGAGTCTTTATTCAAGGAAGGCCAAATAAATTATTATTTAATTAGACGAATTTTCGCGGATACCTAGATGCAATAAATTATAAAATTTGGAAAAACTATTCGTCTGTAAAACTTATGGTATGAATGGGTGTACGACATCAGTAGAAGTATCACAGAAAAGTATTATACATTCAAGGAACGTAATATTTTTAAAAACTAAAATTTTAGCATTTCAAGACTAAGTAGTTGAGCTTGGGATCAGACAGTTCAGCTGCTGCAAATTTATAATTAGTTCAGTAACTTAAAGTAATTTCTTCGACTTGAGAAAGGGTATCGGCGACAAGGTATCTTTTATCGGTTACATGACAAATAGAAGTTATAAACAGACTTCTGCATTGTAAATGTCGATTTTTACGAAGTGAAGAATCGTCGGATTTTTGCTGCTATAGGAGCCAAATACAATAGGGCACAGTGTATTGCGAGTAGTTCTCCATCGTATGTACTGTACTTTTTTTTTATTTCTAATGGCGGGCAAACTTGAGCAAGTTACATTAGCCTATTTGCCTTAACAAGGCCGGAAACTGCTACTAATTTTATCGTTACCCGATGGGCACCTGTGAACCAACCAAGTCACGGAGGTACGAGAAGCATCGCCCACGCCACACCACCACAAACCCGTGGTCACATTCATCCATCATCAGAGGAAAGGACAAGAAACTCAGAGAGAGAGAAAGAGAAAGTACATACATGCCCGAGCCAGGATTTGAACCCAGGTCCTCCCCATTTATAGTCAGTTACACTAACCATTAGACAGGTTGGGCGGCGTATGTAGTGTACTTTCTTTCAGTAGTTATAAATTTTCGGGAAAAGAATGCGAAAGGTCAAATGAAGAGTTTTGTAATTGCTGGAGGACTGTGCCTATGTCGGAAGCGTCTAAGAGTAAATAAAATTTTGTATCTGGTATGGGATGTCAAATCGAAAATAGAAATTGAACAACCCTAAAAATCTGCGTATCTCCGATAGTTTTAGGTGGGGGAAAATCGATTACTGAGGACACCTTCGTAGGTGTATGAGCCTTTGCGGGTACCTCAAAACCTAAGGTCAATTTTGAATTTCCAAAAACGCATTTTCCGTATTTAAAATAACACCATATTCATTAAATCTTTTAAAAATTATGTTCATTTGAATTAAATGCTCTTCTAAGCTTTTAGATGTAATTAAAACGTCGTCGGAATATATAAAAAGTTTAAACATCTTGATATGATATGCATGAAGCTTTGAAAAGTTTTGTGCATTGCACAACCTGATCATCATTTTCGGAAATTTAAATAAACCGAACGAGGTTATGACGACTGTCTTTTTAACGTCAGATTCAGTGACGGGAAACTTGAATGAAATTTAATTTATTAAAAATTTGAGAAATTTAAACTGTAAGCAAAGTCATCAATATGTGGAAGAAGATAACGGCCTGTAATTGTCATGGCGTTTAATCTGCTATAATCACCACAAATTCGCCACTTGCCGTTTGATTTACGTATCATATGGATTGGACTTTCCCCATGGGCTATTTGAAGGTCTGCACATTTTTAACATACAATCAAATTCTTATTAATGGCTATGAGCTTGTATGGTGGCTAATGTCTAGCTTTTGCAAAAACCAGTGGGAATGTAATTTCAATGTGGTGCTTAATATCGTAAGTTTGCGAAGAGAAATTTAAGTTATTAGTACACATTCTTGAGTACTGTGATAAAAGTTTTCGAAAAACTGCTTGCTCTGCAAAAGTTGTTAAATCCCAAAATAAAATTGGAAAATTCTCTTTTATAGAGCATAAGTTTTATAGAATATTAATTTCTTATTTTTTAAAGCAACTAACAACTTAAAGTGGGTAAAAAAGTCCGCTCCTAAAATTGATTAAGTAACGTCAGCAACGAGAAATTTCCATCGAAATAGCCCAGAATCTAAAGTAGATGTTTTTGGACCAAAAACATTGATTGTTGTACCATTTGTCGCAAAAATAGCAATAAAGTTTTTAGGGGAATAAATTTTTCTCCATAAAATGTCTTAGGGATAATTGAAACAACAATACTCGTGTCAACTAGATATCGACGGTTGGTAAATCTATCATACATGAATAAGCGATTTTGTTTATTACTTATATCTGGAGTCATTTGAACAGAGCTTTCTAATTTTTAGCAAAACTGCAAGACATCGTTTGGCAATGTATTCACACCAGCCTTGAGATTTCAAAACAGCCCAGAAAGTTTCTCTAAGTTGAACGAGAACTTCACAGACTTAAAATTACCGTTATTGTCTGGAAATCGCGATTAAGATAAGCGTTGAATAGCTCGGTAAGTTCTTATGTTTGAAAACTAAAGTTTTCATTTATTACAGTTACCGTGTGTATTGACAGAGAATTTTGAGTTACTTCTAAAATTTCATCTTCTTTTTTCCAGCAAAGAGAGATAAATTTGTTCCTTTCAGTGTAAACTGTAAGGATTTGCTGAACTGACAAACGCTGAAGGGAAAGTGATGTTAGGATTTCTACGCTATTGGAATTATTGGCGAGATCCTGAATAGAGTGTTATAAATGTGAAATCTCATATCCAAGCTCAAAATCTTTTTAAAAATTTTGTTTAAACGAGCAGTTTCGTAATCTGTGTAATTCGAAATTAGTAGCTTTTTAACAGTTTCGTTTTTATTAAAAATAAGTAGCTGTCTAATAATATTGGAGATTAAGCTTAAGATGTCTCCGTCTAGTGCTGGAACGCAGTGATATTTAGTTTCATCGGTACTTATTCCAAGTAGCACAAATTGCTATTTTAACTGAATAAACCACATATCTGGATTAGCTCGCCAAAAGGGAGGCGCTTTAAGTACTACGCAAGCTACCTCAGTGACTTCGATTGAAGAAGTGTTTTAGGTCATTTTCTTATGAGCGAGTCAGAGAACAAAAAATGAAAATGCATACATAAGTTTTAAATTATTAATGCAAGCTTCACTGAAAGTTCACTGTTAAAATCGTAGAAAGTTCATAGTGGAGTATAATAGGTTATGAAAGTCTTATGTTAATATTTGAGAATATTAAAAATTATTTCTTCTATGATCCACAATGTGCTTTTTTATAGCAATAACAGATAAATTTATGAAATGCCAGTTGACACCATGCTTTGAGCTCCAACTAGTGCATCACGTCTGAAGTGTCCACTTTTAGTTTATCCGGTTTGTGTCAAACTTTAGTTGAGAAGCAAAATGAACCACACATATACTAAATTAAATTTTTTAACATCAAGTTTATTTGGCTAGTTCCGATGGAATACAGATCATATTGGCAATTGTGATTGGTCTAGATGTTTCTGCGAGGTGTATAGCCTGGCGGCCATTTACCTCTTTTAGAAGTAGTTGGTTTTTCTTACATAATTTTGCTTCCTAAACCTGTGGAAAAACAAGAAGAAAGTTTGCTTTCAGAGCAAGCTAGATAGCATGGGTATTCAGAATAATAAAGTACTCACAATAATAAAAAGTTTATATCAAGTAGGAATAAATTTACAAAACATGATTCTTGAATAACAGACAAAATTCTGGATTACTAAGTATTTTTCTTAATTTTTTTTAAACAAATAAATAAATAAGATATATATAATTAAATGATATTCTTGACTATATCAATTAATATAAAGAGAAATGATAGACATTACGTATAAAATTTATACATATGGTTTGGTACCCCCAGATAGGAGTGAACCATAATGCTGTTCAGTTATCGGTAGTAGGTTTCAACCTCAAAACTGCTCTTGGCCTATGCAAGTTATGAGTTGACATGTAGTTTAGAAATTCTGCTGTTTTACCAAACATTCTATTAGGGTTCCACGACGTAATTTTAATGTTATTAAATTTATTGTCCATTACTATTGTCGTTAACGCTTAATGCTTTAAATAATAAGTGCATTTTCTCAATTGGCAATTGACATACATTATTCGGTTTGCACAACATTTATATACAATTATCGTTAAATAATTATTCGAGCATTCCCCTTGTTTGCCACGAAACATTATAATCTAAAACTAAATACAAAGTTAAAGGAGAATGTACACCAGCCTGGCTGCTTGCTGGCTCGTCATAAAGCAAAATTTGAAAATATGCAAACTTCTAAGTTATTATTTTTTAGAAGCCTTTTTTTTGGATTTATTATGACTTTTACTGTTCTTAAAATCTAGTTTGATTACCATAAGGATATTTTACAATATCTTTATGAAAAGAAAAAAGAGAAATTTTGGAAACAAAGACAATGTTACTTTCCATTATCGAAAAAAGAAAAAATAGCTTTTTAAAGTTTTTTCTTGAATAAATACTTGAAATTTGAGGAAATTTTAAAATTCACAAAGATTCAACTCTAGCAAATTTATCATACAAGGAGAAAATAACAAAATACTTTTACTTAAAATAAAAATAAAAAAAATTCTCTTATAGAGGAGATTTGGATTGAATTTTATTATCATACCAAACAAAAAATACAGCATTCTTTTATCCTTACATCCATATTGGATTAAATGCTTGGAAATCAATATTAGAAAAATGACTTATAATTTTTCACTAAATTTGCGCTGAGTTCACCCAATATATTGAAAGCTTCTGCAAGCGTTTTTTCCTTAAACACTCTGTGTTAGCCACTTCTAGTCTATCGCAACAAAAGTGTTTTCATTACATGTAAATACGTAATACGTAAATAAATGAAATCAAATTTTAAATATGTCAAATTTACATTTTAGATTTTAAGATTTGAATTAATCAAACTTGAAAAAAATTTATTTTATAATAGAATTAAAATTCACATTACTATTTCTTACGGGAAGAAAAGATAAGAGGCAGAATTTGTGTTGAAGATTTGATTCGAAATTAATATTAAATTTCCTACATTATACCTACATATAGTAAACAAATACAAATTTGTAAGCAAAATATATATAATCATGTTTTTATTTGTATTTTGCTTACAAATTTGTATTTGCTTACAAGTTTTTATCCTTTTAGTTTTTATTATGTACACTACTGGCCATTAAAATTGCTACACCAGGAAGAAATGCAGATAACAAAATGATATTTATCGGACAAATATATTATACTACAAATAACAATTTATTAAATTTTCAAAAAATTTGGCTGGATAGATCCTGCGAAATCAGTACCCAGAACAACCACCTCTGGCAGTAATAACAGCAGTTATACGCCTGAACATTGAGTCAAACAGAGATTGGATTGCATGTACAGATGCCCATGCAGCTTCAACACGATGCCACAGTTCATCAACCGTAGTGACTGGCGTTTGGAGACGAACCAGTCGCTCGGCAACCATTGACCAGACGTTTTTATTGGTGAAAGATCTGGAGAACGTGCTGGCCAGGGCAACAGCCGAACATGTTCCGTTTCATGGAAGGTCCGTACAATAACGGCAACATGCGGTCGGGCTGCTGAAACGTATTATCCTGCTGAAACGTAGGGTTAAGCAGGGCTCGAATAAAGGGTAGAGCCACGGGTCGTAACACACCAGAAATGTAACGTGCACTGTTCAAAGCACCGTCAATGCGAAAAAGAGGTGACCGAGACGTATATCCAATGGCACCCCATACCATCATGCCAAGTGATGGGCCAGTATGACGATGACGAATGCACGCTGCCAGTGTGCGTTCACTACGATGCCGCCAAACACGGATGCGACCATCATGATGCTGTACACAGAACCTGGGTTCATCTGAAAAGATGACGTCTCGCCATTCGTGCGCCCAGGTTCGTCGTTGATCACACCATTGAGGTCGCTCTTGTCTATGACGCAGCTTCAAGGAAGCCGCAGCCATGGTCTCCGAGCTGAGAGTCCATGTTGCTGCAAACGTCGTCGAACTGTTCGTGCAGACACTTGTTGTTTTCCAAATGACCCCGTTTCTTGACTCTCGTCTCGTGACGTGGTTGCACGATCCATTACAGCCATGCGGATAATATGCCTGTCTTCTCGGCTGCTAGTGATAGGTGGCCGTTGAAATCCCGCATGGCGTTCCGTATTACCGTCCTGAACCCTTCGATTCCATATTCTGCTAACAGTCATTGGATCTCGACCGACGCGAGCAGCAATATTGCGTTAAGATAAACCGCAATCCCGGTACGCTACAATTCGACCTTTATCAAAGTCAGAAACGTGCTGGTACGCATTTCTCCTTCTTACACGAGGCATCACAACTTTTCACCAGGCAAGAACGTTCAAATGCAATTTGTGTATGAAAAACCGGCTGAACAATTTCCTCATTTAAACACAATGTATATGTCGCTACTGGCGCCTGCTTTGTCTGAATGCGCTGAAAAGCTAATAATTTGCATATCACAGCACCTTCTTCCTTTCGTATAAATTTCACGTCTGTAGCATGTCGCCTTCTTGGTGTAGCAATTTGAATGGCCAGTAGTGTAATTTTTATTTTAATAATTTTTTATCCAATTATTTTCATTTTTATTATAAAATAATAATATAATTAAATTTCTTTAAATAATTACTTTTGTATATTATTTAAAAAATATATTTTTTATATGAATAAGTATTTATCTAAACTATTAATTATTATGAACATACATTTTACATTGGGTACATAATGTATGCATGTAATATATTATATGCCATTTTCTTTCTCAGATCTTTAATTTCACGTGAAGGGTAGAAATAATATTAATTTCCTTAAAGAAAACATCAATTTTAAATAAAATTATTAAGTATATTTGAAGATCCATTTAAAATTTCCTCAGCATTATCTGCTGAAAAATTGTAATTTAATCAAAATAATTTCAATGAATTATGTATATATATAATTCATTATATATATATATATATATATATATATATATAAACTTTAGGAAGAAAAGATAAGAATTTTAGTACAATGCTCCTCCAGACAACTCTGTCCCTGACTTCAATTGGAGGCCTTTAAAGTTTTACTGTATCCAAGACATTAATCATAAA
>JAPDSC010136122.1:0-23382 GCA_026290005.1 Latrodectus geometricus | reverse complement strand
TATTGTAAATAATTCACAAGTGCAAGTAAGGGGGGGGGAACCCATAAAATTCCCAAGCACTCACCAGAAAGATGTACATGCAGAAACACTAGCATTCATCTCATGTTATTCAACTGTGTCTGAAGTCGAATGCCGAATTTTCTTATTCGAAAAATGCGGTCCAACTGCTAGTGTAGTAATTTCATAATAGGAAAGTAAAACTTTCTGCATCTCATTGAAAATCAATCAAGCACCTACTATTTGAAAAATATTGTTTTAAATAATCTTTTTCCATAGGAACTGAATATCATAAAAAATGAATCAAAGGATTAGTTTAGTTTGGCATCTTTTCTGGCGGTGACTACTTTCGCTTATACTAAAGATGTCGATCTAAGGATAAGCCAAATTATGTCAATATGGCATGAAAGATTTTCAGTTTTATTTTGATTAAAAATTTTCATTTAAAACATTAATGTTTGAAATTTTCAAATAATTTACATTAAACCGAACTCCGAAACTGATTTCGAATTACAATTGTAAAATTTATAATCTTTTATTTATAGTTTAACATTTCGTTTGCGACAACATGTTGCATACAAACAAAAAATTTGCAAACACTGAGAAAATGGAAATAGAGGTAAAAAATAAAATTAAAATGTCATATTATCATCAAATTAGTTACACAATTAATAACTAAATATAGACAATGCTGTATAAAATCATTAAACAAAAATTAAATACATTATGACCTTGTAAGATAGTTTAATCTAAAAATCAGAAACGTACACAAATTGCTTTGTGGTGAAGATTGCGTTGATATTGAGACTATACTTACTGTTGGCGATAAATTTGGCGACAAAGACTCAAACTCTCGAAGCTTTTCACAATTAAATCCTCATGAAAAATTACCTAAAAAATTATTAAATCAGAAAGCATGAGATCTCGTCTCGTGAGAAAAAGCTCACACTTTGGTAGTCTTTCCATCTCTGGTATCATCACAGCCACGCGAAGAGTGTTGTGTACAGCACACAATAATAATTTATTCGTAGGACGGTGGCGTTCATATTTTTTGCAGCATTGTCGGGAAGAGCATCATTAGTTGCCGAAAGTCTGCAGCTAAAACCGTTCTTAAAATCATTTGCAAATCTGACGACTCTACGCGCCCAGCTGAAAGTCATAATATTTAGATTAGGTCTTCTAATGATGCTTGCAGAAACAACGTCTGGAGTTAAAACATATTAACAGCCTCTTGCTGTTAAGTCATTAGTACGTCGAGCAATTTTCCCCAAAAATATTATTTTTTTCTTTCGCCTCCTCGTATCTTCTCTCACCCTTTCATCCTCTCTCTCTCTCTTATTATTTTGCTGTCTGTTTCCTGTTTTATTTCGTTGAGAGTTAGATTTTTCCATAATTACTTCGTCGTCGGAATATATCGCAGGCTCCTGTCCCGGGAGTTGTCAACAGCGATCGAAAACGCGTTTGTCTTTTTCGTCGCCAAGCTTTCAGATGGAAGTGATGAGATAGAGTGAGGATCTGGCATCATCATAAACGGCACTTGATTACCATAAAGATTTGCATGGCAACATTTCTTTGGTTCCAGGGGCAGATCGTTGTTTTAGCAATTACGTGTTAGCAAGATGCCGATAAAAGATTACAGTCCATTTAAATAATTATTACATTCCTTTAAAAAAAACAAATTGCACATTGTATTAAGGAAATCAATCTAGTAAATTTGCTTATCAAAATTTATACATAATTTTTGTAAAAGAGTTAAAGAGCATAACCACAGTCAGATTTGCATTGTTCCTAAAAAGTAATAGTTAAAAATTTCTAATTATTAAAAGTATTTATAACTAGACTTTTAATTAATTATAATATATATGCGTGAGAATTTATTTTCAATATTAATTATTTTTTAAAAGTTTTTTAAAATTTGACATATTTAAAATTTGGTTAATTTGCTCTTTAGGTCCTTTACTTCGCCAAATCGCGAATTTGATGCGCTTTTTCACGCATGCTCATTAATTACTCTTTTGTTTTAACCTTTTCATTGGTCAATAATTAAATTTCACTTTGAAATAGCGGTAGAATTTTCGCCATGGCATATGTGATTTTAAAAACTCGCCAAGTAGGGGACCTAAAGCGCATTTTCACCTAAAATTTAAAAGAATCTAAGCAGTTTTTATTTAAATAATTGTTTAATAAAAAGTAGTTCTATATATATTAGCTGGTTGTATATATATGTACAGGAAAAGGGTATCTTAAATAAAAGAAATAAATAGAATTTATATCTATTCCTCTATTTTAGAAGCAATAATTGATTTTTTTTATACTTTCAGCTTTGATTTACAAATTGTTAACTAAAACTTTTGCTCAAAAAGTAAATTCATAACTTGCTTAAGCTTATGATAGTAATTGCTAATTAAACAATTAAATTTAAATAAAATTATTCAATTTAAGAAATAGAAATTCTTGCAAAAATAAAATTTAAAAATCAGAGTTAAAATTTTAAAGTTCAAGTTGGTAATGAAATTCGAGAAATTTGAAGATTTTAACTTAATTAAGATTGAAATAATTTCTGTTTCATTAAGAATAAAGGATGAATAAAAAATGTGACACACAATAAACATTCTTAAAAAATTTTTAAGAATTTGAGAATTATTTGTATATTTTTTTGTTAATGTTGGTTTTTTTAATTACCAACATTTCATGTTCATTAATTAAATTATTTAATATCAATGACTATAAAATTATGTGTACGCATATAAAAATCACTATTTGCTTATAATAATGTGTTTATAAATGCTTCAAATTGATTTTGAATTCTTATTATATGCTAATGTTTTTTATTTACATGTGTAATAATAGAAATGCATTTAACTATTAAAAGCATCATATGCTAATATATACTGTTAACCCTTCAGTTACATCAAATCATGCTTTATAAATTAAATGTATCCAAAATGACTGGTTTGGTACATTTGAAGTTTAGTGTTATTTTTGCACTCAAAATATACAAGAGAATTGTAAATAGAATTATTTGAATAGACAATATGCATACTTAAATTTTTCAACAATGAAATATTTGAAACATTTGAATATATTTTGTAAATATATGTAGATGCATATAAAATTATGGTTTACAATATGCATATATATGTATATAATATATATATACACTGGTTACTGAAAATTAAGGAAAAATCACTAAACTAGTGATAACTCTCTCAAAAATAAGCCCATCTCAATGAAATTTGAATATGTTCTTAAGTGAAAGGAACTGAACAATGTGACATTATGCAAAATAGTGACGTTACTGTAGGAATACGTCATTTTCGAAGAACATAAAAATGAATGTCTCAAAGTTAGGAGGCAATTGTTGCTGAGTGTCTGAGATTAGAAATTTGGTATAGATAAATTGCAAACTGACCTCCATTCATTATTTGACCGAACAATTTTGATGGCCAGATATAGGGAAAGTCGAGGTGGGACAAAGTCAGATAGATGAATAAATGGGAGTCGGTCTGTAAGACTTAAGCAATAATTTCTAGCCACGGATTTGGCATCTAGGAGGCTCAGCCAAGGAGAGCCACGAGCTTTCACGAGTGTTGATGACCGATATTTTACATTATGTGCAAGAAAGAATAGAACCATAACTCCGACTGACCTCAGATACTCCTTCTCTGCAAGCTCCGGAAGGTTGATATTTAGATCAACCATGCTTCATGAATGTGGTCTTTATAGGAGATGACCAGCCACTTGCGTCCTATTCACATCACATCATAGCCAGGAACGTGGCACGTTAACATGTCCACTGGACGCATAATCAATGGAGGGATGTTCTCTTTAAGAATGAGTCCATGCTTAACCTCGTTAGGGATTGTAGACGCATTTTCATTTGGAAAGAGAGTGGAACTTTTTTTCATCCATCATAGCCAGGAACTTGAGATCATCACAGCCAGGAACATAGATTCTTGAAAGAGATGCATACGGATCAGGCAGTTTGGAGTAGTATCTCTTTGGGTGGACGCACAGACCTCCATGTCTTTTTCCGGGGAAATGTTAATGCTTAAACATAAGCATCCAGTGATGAGATCCTGGATACTTATGTGCTTCCTTATGTCGGGGCAATAGGGGATGCTTTCGTGCTAGAGGATGATAATATGAGACTGCACAGGGCTTCGCATCGTGAAAGCTTATCTTGAGCAGGAAAAAATTGAGCGCATGCTGTGGCCAGCTTGATCACCGGACCTTAACCCAATTGAACATGTTTCGGACTCTCTAATACAATGTGTAGCTGCTTTCAATCCCCTATCTAGATCCCTATCCACGCTTTCAATTGCTTTGGAAGTGCAATGGCTCGCACTTTTTACAAAATTAATAGACCGCATAATTGAGAACAACAAACATTGTTATATGTGCTGTATTGTTATCGAGGTGATCATACCTCACTCTAAAAGTACTTTTCCTATACCAAACTTACATTTTCCATTCATTCATTGTATCATCATCAGCATTGGCACGACAGCCCTTTGTGGCCCTTCCTCAGAAGCTTTTCCCAATCTGCTCTTCTCCCAGCAATTGATCTCCAGTTCTTTACTTTTAGGATGGCAAAATCCTCATCCACACAGTCTTTCCATTTCTTTTTGGGCCTTCCTCTTGGTCTTTTATTAGAGGGGGTTGCATTAAAAACTTTTAATGCTGTTCGTTCTGGGCTCATTCTTACTACATGCCCTGCCCATCTCATTCTGCTAAGTTCTATTGACTTGATAATAACATTGTCATTAAAAATCTTATATATTCGTTCATTGTATATAAATGCTAATTTTTTTTAATACCATAATTGTCTAATGATTTCTTTTTATGCCATTTTGTACCTTTCTCTGTTTTGTATAATGTGTAAAAGTTTCATTAAATTTCAGACATAACTCTTTGCGTTAACGTCATGTTTGTGATTTTTCCTTAATTTCTGATAACCAGCGAATCGTAGAGTAAATGTAATAAGATATAAAATTTCTATAAATAATTATCGATTGCTAAAAAAATTTTCTCTCAGTGATAATCAATATAAAATTTAGCATTAAGTGAGAGTTTTTTAGTTTTTACACAAAATAAACGATATAGTATGTTCTTCATTCATGTTTTTTCAAGTTGCGTGATAAGAGAAGCAATTTTTTTTAGAAATTTAAAGTTCCTAAAAAAAAACCCTCTTAAGACATTTGTAAAAATTAATGTTTGTGTTTCATGATTTTAAAAACTGAGTCTCAAATACATCTAAAATTATTATCGTAGGTTTTTATCAACAAATTTTAGTTATTATTTATTCCAAAATAAAAGGTGTATGGTTATAAATGCTCAGTTAAATAATTTATCTTTAAGTACTACTGTTTATTATTTTGTAATATTGCAAGAAACAGGTTTTTTTTTCCTTTCTATATTCATTAAAGATATCAGTTATCTTCATTTTTCAGTGTGAATATAAAAATTATTAATTAAAAAGTTTTTATACTTAAATTAGGATATATTCTTGAAATAAAATTTTAGAATTTTAAATTTCCAAAATTAACTTAAATTTTTAGGTGCTTTATAAGTGATTAAAATCAAGGATTCTTTTTTATTTCATTTTATTTTTCATCAAAAATACTATTATTTTTTTGTATGAATTTTACAAATTCATTTATCTTTAAAGTTTTTTAATGCTAATTTTGGCAATTTCAATTATTGAACCATGAAATGTACATAAGAAAATTTAGATTTTCTATTTATTCCTGTTAAATAAATTAGGAGCTGTTGTTCACACTAAAATTGACGCAACAGGAAAGAATACGTATAACAGAATATCTATTGGAAACATTCATTAAAATAAGAAGAAAAAGTTATCATATTTTTAAAAAATTTGGACCTATTGATCCTATTGATTTTTCAGTACCTAAATCAGTCCTTTCTCTCTCAGGCAGCAATAACAGCTCTCATTAGCATGGACATTGAGTTTTATGTAGATTTAATGGCTTGTACGCATGCTCAGTAATCCATTACATCAGTTTATCTACCTTAACTACTGACAAAAGTGCCGTACGAGGCTCTCGATAATTGATAAGACGTTTCAGTGGATAAGAATCAGAAGGATGTTCTAACCAAAGCATCAGTAAAACATGCTTAGTGTCAAGGGAAGTCAAGATAGCATGAGGAGCCCAAGGTCATGAAATGTCATACAAGCGGTGATCGATTTGTATGCCCAAAAGTACCCCATGCAATTATAATATATCTCTAGAATGTCAAACGTATTCTGGCAATTTGAGTTTTCTATAATAACATGATGGACATAATGATTTATGCAGAACTAGGATTCATCTAAAAAGACGACGTGAAGTCAGTCCTATCTCCAACTTTCTTATTGATCACGCCATTTGAGGTTCTCTTATCAATGAGTAGCGGCAATAGTAGCTAAGACCATGTTCAAGACCAAGTACCAAGACCGTGCTGACAATCGTACTTTGTCTTACAAATATAACATCATTTTTTAAATAAGATTCCTTAATTTAGTTGTATTATCCTTTCAAAAGGCTGCAGATAGCATGTTACCCTCATTCAGGTTGAGACGTCTCTGAGATCCTCTTTGTGAGTGTCTCGAGTCCCTTGATTCCACATTTCCCAAACAGACATGGAATTTCGATAGAAGCGAGCAGTAATATTATGATAAGATAAATTACAATTAGTAGACTACAATTTAACTTTGATCACAGCCAAAAACACTTTGATAAATATTTTCTTCAGGCAGACAAAATGTCAATTAAAGGCAATAAAAAAACATCAAAAGGATGTTCAAATGCTCAATATCTAATTAAGAAACATATTATAAAATCTCTTTACCATTCACATCAAGTATCACTTAATGTTTATGGTAAAGAGGTTGATGATTAGCTTTCGAATGATTAGCCTTCAAAGCTTTTACCTCTTCGCAAATTTGGAAAGTTAATCATGCACACATAATAATGATTTGAATAGCCTGCCAATATATCTTTCTTTGTAAGAAACTTCTTTTGAAAATTGTGTTCTGACAAGTACTATGTATTGAAATTTGCATGCTTTGAGAATTTATACATAAAGTTGAAATATATTTTTTAGTAGTAGTTATTTTCATTAGCAGAGAAACCATGTTTGCATTATTTATCATTTTTCACAAATTATTTAAAAAGTATCACTAAAAGTGATGCATATTAAACCAGTTATGGAATTCCTTTATAATTTGTCAATGCTGCATTATTTAGATTTTTTAAAACTATTATTTACATTTTTTAAAACAATTATTTACATATTATTTGCATTTTTTTAAATCATTTAGGAAACATCATATTTTATGATGCATATTAAAACATTTACATCATTAATTTATGGGAGTAATTAAAAAAAAATCTGTGTGAGAGTATGTGTTCAAATTCTCCTGAATTGTTGATTTTTTTGATACTTTTTTTATTTATTTCGTTTTTATTTTAATATCAACCGTACATCCTACGGTTTTAGTATTAATGCTTGACTAGAAAAAGTGGTGCAACCATTTGTAATTTAATTTTAATTAAACTAGAGGATATATAATAATTTAAAATTTAAGTTAAAAAAAGACCCTTACAAATATGTTGAAGTGAAGCACACTTACTTTACATGTGAAATATGTAAATGAAATCAAATTTAATGCATAGATAAATCAAAATACATTTAGCAATCAATCAATTTTAATATTCAATCATTTCTTTTCTAAATGAAATATATTCGAAGTTTCCTCTCAGTAATTAATTCTTTGTTTTTCACTCTCATTTATAAGAACGTTAATAAGAGCCTGGTTGTCTGGTCAACAAAAATTCTCTTACTAAGCAATACACAGCATAACTAAATCAGAGAAGCGTGTGATCTATTATTCTAAACAGAGAGTTAACAAAGATACTTTACTAAGCCTAAATCTCTATTTGCCGCCAAACGTTGTTACCCTAAATCAGAGCGTGATCTTAACGATCTTTAATTCCCACGTGACTTGGGGAGAACTAATTCGACAGCAATTCTGAGGGCCATTAAATGGTAGGGCAGTCACTTTAAGTCCTAAACGGGGCGCATTAGAGAGGTGAGGCCTGCAGTGCTTAAGATAGCTCCGCTCCTTTTGCTCGTGCTCCGTAAACACTCCTCTCAGGAGAATATGTCATTATCTCGGAAGAGGGCCATAATTTAAGGCCTTCTTTTCGAATCAAAGATTTTTAGATCCTCCTTTTTGGTAGATTGTCGATATCTATTGTTTTTGCGTCACTTTTTGCTTATCGCACACCGATCAGTGAGAGTTTATTATTGGATTATGTCTTTAAGAAATTTCCCTCTGTGAGAAGTGCACTGTTGCCAAAGAGTGCTATTAAAAACAAGCATAAAATCTGATTTATTCACATCAACGAAAGATAATGTTTTATGGAGTAATAATTAATTATGAAATATGCATCGTGTAGACACATTTATACAACATATTTTGCATAATTTTCAGGTTAGAAAGAATTATTAAAGTCATTTGGTACCTTACTTTTTTAGCTAAAATTTATTGTTATGCAAATTAAATTTTTTTAAAAAACTTGTATTTTAAAGTAAATATTAAGAAAGATTTCAAATTTTTTCGTTTTATCAAGTCATATTACAAAGTGAAAAATTTATGACTTTAATCAAGGTACTATGGCTTACGTGGCGAAAGCCTTAATCTACAAATTTCAAACAACAATTTAAACAAAATAATTGCAAACTAGTAACCCTTATACCATTTCACAAAAAATAAAAAAAATTAAAAATTGCCTTGGATCAAAGGTAATTCTTAGACTTTTTTGCAAAATATATAAAATAATAAAATAATACAAAAGACAATATTTTGCTTTTGTTGTAATAATTAAATACAAAATATTACCTTACACAATAAAAATATTATACTCTATTTGTCTATAACAAATAACCTAAGATTATTTATTTATAGTGTAAAACATATAACACTCAACATCTAAAATCATATTACTAAAATTTAAATTCCTGACATTTTTAAATTAGATAAGGAATTTTTACTATCGTTAAATGAACGTTAAAGATACAGTTAGTAATTCTTTGTCTCATGAAATGAGTTTCTTTTTAGAACAAAATATAAACAAACAAGATTCTGAAATATATAAAAAACATTTTAGTAGATTCGTAAATTTTCCATGATAAACTTAAATGATAGCTTAGTTTTAAGTCTTTTTCTTCTTAAAGAACAAAATAAACCTATTGTTCGGAACAAAAAAAAAAAAAAAAAATACAGTTGAAGCACTAAGTGGAGTCAATTTTCTTCACTTCTTCTGTGAGCACCTTCCATTTCCCCCCAAATAGACTGCGAAACGGGACTTGACTCTCAACTTCCACAGATAACCTTCGAAATTCGGCAGCAAACTTTAATTTCTATTGCCAGCTGGAGTGTTTGGCGAGATAAAAATCCAGAGGTAAAGAAAAAAACAAGAAGAAATCAACAACAAAAAAAAAGTAGACTTTAACCCATCGATTTAGACAACTCTTATAGATGACCCGCGAAGTGATTTGGTGCTAACTTTCTTTCGCAGCGAAGAAGGGAACAAAAAAGACAAATAAATAAAAGGGAATAGTGTTCACCATCAATTTGGCGCTAAAACAGGTTAACGACCAAAACAACACTCCCTTGTTTTGTATCGAGAGAAAACCAAAAAAGAACTTTCCAAGCGCTGCTAAACGACACTTTAGCCCCGCTGTGTGTGTCCTTACTTTTACTTTTTTTTTTTTTTTTTTTCCTTCCTCACCATCTTTATGTGAGGAAAACTCTGGAGGGAAAAGTCGAATTACAGTCGCTGCAGGTTTCACTTTAACGCGTGTAAGTTAAAAGTTTTCCCTAGAGTTTTCCCCCTTTTCTCCCGGAAAATCTTTTCCCAACTGTCCGCTATCCATTACGCGCCGAAAATTTTTCGCGGGTGATTTTAACCGCTGCAATCATGTGCCAAGGAAAGAGCAGCAGACTTTTCTTTTGTTTTTGCTTTGGTTGCGGGGGCGGGGGGAAGGGTGGTGTTGGTCCTTACCCCGTTTTATTTGGAAACCTGCGGTGGCGATAAATCTTAATTTAGAAAGAACCAGTTTAAGTGTTGTGCCGCGAAAGCAGTAAGAGAAGGATTCACACTTACGCCACGGGGATTCTCGGAATTTCATTTAGTGTACCTCTTCTTAAAAGATTTTTTTTTTTTTTACTCTTCCTTTGCTAAATCCCAAAGAACGTTTTGAAAGTGAGTGACGTTGATTTCCTCAGTAACAAATTGAGGAAAAGATGATCATTTCGAACAGTTTCTAGAGAAGCCTGATTTAAAGCAGGAAACAGTTCCACTTATGTTTCGTTTTAAGTACGTTGTACATCGAGAATCTTTAACGACATTCTCACTCACGTGATTTATAAACTTGATCATGAAATATTGCCTTAATCACTGTTGTGTTAGATAAAATGTTGCAGTTCTACTATACTAGTACATGCCATTGTAGAAATGTTTATGTACTATGAAGAAAAAAATTCAGCATTATAATTTTTGTTCAAAACTTTTATATATATATATTAAAGAAAAGTTTCCATATTAAACACCATTTCAAATGAAAAAAGTAATGTGTACAGTAAAAATATTTTTAAGAAATGAAAAGGCAAAAAAATCTTTTAATCAATAAGAAAATGATTAAAAAATAAATCTATAAAAAAACTAATATTTTAATATTTGGAATAAAATTTTAAAAAAATTAAATAATGGATATAGACTAAATATAAATAAATTAAGAAATTACGTGCATTACAATCTTGAAATCACAGTAAATTAGAATGAGGTATTTCTGACTTTTTTATCAATTGATTTGTGTGATTTTTTCTAATTGTTATTAGAATTATGTTCTACCATATTACAAATGATAACTTTAAAGCAACTCTTTAAAAACAAACTATAGACTCTTTAATAACAACTGAAAAGCATAACGGCATATAAATTATTATCAATACGAATTACTTTTAAATTGTTAACAGTGCGTAAGAATCGAAAGGTACATATCATAAAAGCAAATTCTTCAATAAAACATCTAGTTCAAGATTTTTATTCTGAATTTCTTATCAAAATTTACTCAATTTCTATGGAAAATTTATTTTTCATTGATGAATTTAAATAAAACTTAGAATGATTTCTAAATATTAGAGATGACTCCAGGCTTGATGAAGAAACATTTTCCAAAAGCTTCAAGTCAAGATTACTCAAACTAGTCGTCCTGCGTTCTTGTTCAAAGAATTGCCTGTCTCTGGCGTTCTAGAATTGGAAATGGATGAAAATAATTTAATGAACATGGCTACCATTGTGAAATATTTTAACATAAAAAGGTATCTTAAATCTACCGAATTATAGACAAAAATAAGATCGTCGCGTATGAAACAGATTTAGTAAGAAGTACCATAAACAGTCTAGCATTTTAAAACAGTTAAAATGCCTCAAGTTACAATGAAATCCTACTTTCAATTTCTTTTCTTCTTTTTGCTTCAATGGAGATTAGAACGAAATAATATAAAGATATATTTGAAGCAATTCAATTCTACTTTCTTAAAATTGATAGATAACAATCAATTTGATATATAGTATTTAATTTTGTTTTTGAAAAATCATAAACAGAAATTATAAATATTCCAATACAGAATTTATTATATTCTTAAAAAAGATTAATATTGGAAACTACAAATTCTGAAATTCTACTGTTTGGATGTATAACAAGCTTGGATGACACATCCTTCCAAACGTTCCATCAAATCATCTTTAAAAGTTCCCAAGAATTTTTGGAAGATATTTGAAAGAATATTTGGATATTTTGGTAATTCATAAAACATTTCATTGTTAAAAAAAAAAAGAAGTAATACCAGTACGATGTTATAAAAAACTAGAATTATGCTTTCAATCTAGAAGTTATTATATCATATTGTTCAATCAAATTGATTTATTTACTGTGAAATATCATATACATGATAAATTTTTTTTACACAGGATGCACAGTAATATACTGTCCCCCCTTTCTAATTTTATTACATTGACAGAACTGTAGTTTTTAAAGAACGATGTCAGAATAACGAAATTAATAATGTTGTACAAAATGAAAGAGATTTACAGAGACCTACTATGTAAATTTTGTGAGCTGGTTCAATGTTGAAAGTTAAATTAAATATGGTGAAAAAGTGCTTAGCAATTATATGGGGAAGAAGTGCTTAAAAATTGTTGCATAGCACTTAGTGCTAAATAATAATTTCCGTAAAGACATAAAAAGAAAAGAAAACATAGTATTTGATTAAGGTTTGTTTTAATCATTTTAATCTGTTCCATTACGTACCTCATCAAAAAAGTCCAATTTTTGATGCATTACATAACGTAGTCTAATGTAACACCTTCAACGATAAACTTTTTTAGTTATTTATAGCGATTGAAGAAGAATACATTCAGACATCAACATTAACAGTAAATGTGCTTATTGACCGTTAATTGTTTCTTTCATAATGTGACGATATTAGATTTCACGCATAAATCTACGTGCAATGTTTTTCCGCATTTATGTGCTCATGGTGTCACATAATATTAAATCGCTGCTTCTGTAAAATTTTGAAACTGATATTTTTTTTATTGTGTCTTGTTTACTTTTTCGAGGCAGGCCATTAATTTCCGAATTTTACATCTAGGGGATTGAAATTAGAGCATAATAGTTTTTATTATTAATTTATAATAATTAATTCCTTTTTATGTACATAGTTATCTACGTTGCTAGTTAAGAGAAAGGAACAGGATTCTACTTAGTCCCTGCCTATTTCTGTTTCTTCATCTTATATGTGTGGTATAATTTACACACAAAACGTTTCAAGCAATATAACTCAATTAAAAATGCTATCATAATTATTTTCGTATTAATTAACTTTGAAATTTGTAAGAAATGGCTTATTAGTGAAGAAATACATGTTATCATTTTCTTACTTAGTGAAGAATGAAAATGGTCTTCTATTTCCATGAGAAAATCGGCATTAACATTGAAACATCACATACGACGATGCAGAGAGTTCATTTTCCTCTATTTATTTCTGTCTTAATTACTTTTGTCTGCAGTCAGTATTTCGACTTAATTTTCTTCATTAAGAAATCATTTGAACAATCATGGAAATATGTATATATTTGTCTACAGAATTCAAGTTCTAGACCTACGGGGGCATGACTGTCCAATTAGTAAAGTTGTTGATTTAAATTGACTTTTGATTTGTAAGCATCTATCTCCCAGAGAGGAATTATGGTCACTGCCTAATGCTTTTCTGATAATGAGTCCTGAAAGTTTGGAGAACAAAATCCAAGATCAATAATTAAATCTCTGCACTTGACCGTGGTTAGAAATTAAGCATTGTCTCCAGGCGTATATTAAATGACGTACCAATCCTTCATCCATAATTTATGGTACAGCTTCCAACGTATATACAAAATAAAAAGAACAGTCTATTAATTTTCATCGCAGACGATTTAAAATCAGAATTGTGATTTAGAACGCTCGGAATATATAGAACTTATTTATTTACGACATAATTTTATAATAAAAATATACATAAATGTTAATTTAAATTTTGAATGATATAATTAAGTTTCGTAAATTCTAAATTTAACTGAATTGTGAAATTCAAGAAAGTTCCTATATAAGTTCCAAAAAATTGCACCGAGTATAAAGTTTTATTTATGTACGTGAAAATGTTTAAATAAAATGCTGTTAAATTATTGTAAATATTTTTTACACAAACTTTTATTTACAGTTATGCTTTTACAAACTTCATTTTCTCTTGAAACTGTAACCTCTAATACGAATAATTTGCCTTGATGCCCATGTTTCTGAAATCCTGAAAATAGGAACATATTTAAATTTTAAAAATATCAAGCCATGAAAATAATCTCAAGATATATAACAAATCTTCATCTTTTAGTGAAATGTTAAATGGTGTTGGCCAAATTTTATTCACTCAGATTTTAAAAGTATTCACGCTCTTTCTTTAGATGTACACCATTATATATAAAAACAGTTATCTTGAAAATAATTTATTTGTCATTGACCAGGAGAATTGTGATAATTCATTTTTGTACCCAAATTTGTAATTTTGCCTTTTCTAACTAAGACAATGCTGCCTCTCAGTTTTAAAATCAACTGTAGTGCTATTACTCTAGAACAATTGTGCAAAATTTTATTTTAAATTTGACCATGCTAACTCACCAAGATTTATGATAATATACCTGATTTAATATCATGAAAAAAAATTACATTATCATTATTCAAGAAATAGAAAACCATTGATTTCAAATTAAAGTTGGAATTTTTTTGTACCGAGTAATATCTAAAATTTTTTAAGCATTTAAAATTACTTTTAATGTGGTAATTCATTTACATTAGAGAAATTAATATTAGAAAATCCTAATTAAAATACTCTTGTTTTTAATAAAACCATTTAAAAACACCAATAATTTATACTCACTAATATAATTATGAAATATACAGAATCTAAAGAATCAATTTTTATGAATCACTTTTATTTAGTATAAACATTTCACATAAACAATTTTGATATAAAAATTAATTCATTGGAAATTGTTTTTAATACTTAAATGTTTTTATGCATAACATTAAAAAAAAATAAGAAATCTAAATTTATTTAAATTTAATAGTATTTTTTAATTCAATATGGAGAAATATAAAATTTAAAAAGTTTTTTAATTACTTGTGTTACCAATTAGTATTAAATATTTTTAAATAAAATTTTGATTAAGTCTAATTTTATGAAAGTAAGGATATTAAGCTTAATTAGTTTAAATTTAATTAAAATTAATTAAGTATCTTACAGGTGTTTCAGAAAATACATGAAAAAATATTTGAGTGACATTTTTAAGTAATTTCGCTATTTTTATAGCATGATAAATTGGCATTAGCTTCCATTTAAAAAAAAAATGTTTCGGTATTGCGAATTAAGGTGATAAAATAAATTACTTTTTTTTACCCTATCGTTAATAATAATTAAAATTTACTTTCTTTAAAGCTGTAAATAATCAACTTTATAAATACTCTTGTCAATTAAATTCAAAATTAAACTCAAAATAATTTAGTAAAAATAAATTTAGTTTTGATCAAGAAATAAATGTAAAAACAGGAAAGAAACTGACTTTAGGTAAACTATATAATGAGACAATTTGTATATCTTTTCCTTTTTCACATAGATGGCGCTGCAGTTTCATGGAATAAAAAGCAACCACTGCGCTGCTTTAGATTTGTAAATCTTTTATCCGATCAAAACTTTCTATTACATTCTCTGACATCTTTATTGACGTAATTCTTCACAGTCGAACGCCAGCTTCGTGCGAACTTGGCGTTCTAATTAAGCCCTTTATCAAAATATCGCCAAATCTAGAAGAAGAGTGCTCTATGATCACTTTTAGTTTTCACTTCACTAGCATGTACCTTTAGTTTTATATATGATTGTCAGTCTTGACAAAGTCTTTATTATATTTAGGGGGAAGCTGACAAATGTCTGGCGCTATCCTTTTGTAATAGTTTCTCACCGTTCATCGCTTAGTGGGATTTTTGCCGCCTTTTAAATGGCGGGAAGCTTTTACTTTTATTTTTTAATTTAACGAATGCTAGCAGATATCCCTTTAAACGCTGAAACAATTAACCCCCGATGAAGAAAATAATGACAAGAACTAAGGCTTGCAATCTAGAAAGTTGTTTGCTTCCAGAAGTTTCAAGTGTCAGTCAAACTGACATATGATTATTCTGTAGTTTGTCAGTTTATTTGTAATAGTTTTAAATTTGAAAAAGATCAAAAATAAAGTAGTTAAGTATTAAATGTAAAGAGAGCTTAGTAAAAGAGATTGAGATTGAAAATATCTATGTAAACAACATTACTTTTCTTTCTTATGTCAATATTTTATAAAGATAAGGAAGATAACTTAAGTGATAATTTTTAAATGTTAACAATGTATACCAAAATACACTATTACAAAGCTTATTTTGTGGCTCTACATGTTATGCACTTTCTTTAATTAAACAATTTGTTATTAACTTAGCTTGAGGATTTAAAGCAGATTTTTGGTTGTCCATTGTTACATTTTAAACCTAAGAGTTCTAAAAATAGAACTTGCTTCATAAGACTGATTATCTTATTTTCTGTGTTCATTATTACCACAATATTTTCGCTAAACAAATGTATTTAAAATAAATATATTTAAATATTAATTTTAAATACATTTGCTTAGCGAAAATATTGTGGTAATAATGAATAAATAAATATATTTAAATATTAATTTTATAAATCGTTTTAATATGTTTAAAATATAAAAATTTAAGATTATTAAAATTTAAGTAAATGTACTTACATAATTAGATTAAGTAAAGTTAATAATTTAAAACTCTGAACAAATATATTATATGATTTTAATTATCAATTTATTGTTTGCTTTTAAAATAAGTTTTGTAAGTTTATTTGACTAATTTATATGAACAAAAAGATCTTGACGTTGGAAAAATAAATAATAAAGGTTTCTATAGAAATAATACTTTATTAAAACTAAAATTTAATTTTCTGGCTTAGCAGGAAAAATTGAATTAGGATATTACAATAATTTTCAATTGAAAATGAACTTGTTTCGAAACCCTCTCTCTATTTTGAAATTTTTTTTATTAGTACATAATTTCATGGAACTGGTTTAGCCTATTGGCTAAGCATATAGGATAAAGACAACAAAATTTCAACTGTGTTATAATTAGAAGATTTACTTTATTAAATTAATTATTAATTATTTCAACTATATTATAATCAGAAGATTCGAATTTATTTTTTTTAAAAAAATAAACTAAATTCAATACTTCAATTACATAGTAACAAGTAAATTTTTAAGAACCCAATAAAAATAAACTGATCTTAGTATTCATTATTACACCTGCAAGTGTATTTTTTTTTCTTCTTAATTTGCTTTTCATTTTATGGAATATTTCCATGAAATAAACTCTTCTATAAATGGGTTCAAATCGCATTAAAAACGACAAATATGGTTCAGTATATATCATGACTTTCTAACAGTATATTAAACTTTTTTCCTGATTGTTCCTAAGATAGCATCTCAAATAACGACTATATGGAGAACAGAACACATTATGATGTGTAAGATACTTAATTTAATCATTTAAACATTTTTATCAAAATTAATTGGACTGAATTTTTTAAATTTAATTAAAAAAAACTTTTTGTAGAAAATACTTCAAAATTATAATTTATTCATCCCACATTGAAAATAGTTGTTTATTAAATGAATAAAAAAATGTTTTAAATATTGCCCAGAGGATTGCCTAAACCTAAAACTTTTGTGACGATTTTGAAATTCCTCCAAGTTTTGGCATGAAGGTGAAATGGAGTCTTAGCGAAAGAAACTCTGAAAACTTCCCAGTATTTATCACGGTCGGTGTACATAGCAAAAACTGAACTTCTGTCTTTTTCAATGCAATACTCCTCTCATTTTTCAACAACAGTGTAATTAAACTCGCTCTTTTAATTCAAAAAAAGCACACCTATCACTATTCCATAGAGTAAACATCTCTGGAAATTTATAATTGTCAAGAGTATATGCTGTTATGATATTTTTTCTAATGAGAAGGTACGTGGAGACACAATTAATTCAAAGAGAAAAACACATGCACACATCATTTATTGGAACAGGTCAAATACCATAAAAACATGAAATCATAAAACTGAACTAAGAGAGAAACAGTTCCATTTTATAGAACTACCTTAACGATCCTACAGTAATGGTTTACAATCAGTATGCAGAGCTTCTCGGATGATATCAAGGATCAACTTTCCGCCAATCCTTAAGAATAAACTCATGGACAACATCGACTGTTGCTGATTCAGTTTAGGCTGGATTCACATTGTGGATTTCATCTTTAACAATGACCCAAGACAAGTTAAAGTTGGGCAATATGTTTTGAGTTATTGTTAAACGTCCTAAGGCAAGACCTAAAAATTTGCTAAATGACCTAAGAATTAAGTATACGTTTTTGAACAAAGTGAATTCATGCGTTGAGTTTTAAAATTTTTGGGAAAATAAATAGTGTTTCTATATATTTTTCCATTAAATAATTATAAATTAATGAGATTTAAAAAAATTCATTTATTTGTAATTTTCATAAGAACATTTTTTAAATTAAAACCCTTACAGACATAATACTTGTAAAACTTTTAACATCTAGCATGTAAATATTAACATGTATTTGTTGCGAGTCCTGAAAATTTCACAACCACTTCCCCTTTTTTATCAGTTAATAAGCACACACATTTGCAATGCAATCATCATTCAATTAACTAACTTATATAATCTGTGAATGCGCAACATACAGATCAAAACCACTAAATTTTTATTTATTACAATTCTACGGAATCTTGCTCTCATTTTGAGACCAAATTAAAAGCAAAAATTTTGAATACCTTATTTATAGCGAAATGAATGTACCAGACGTTGCGAAACATCTTCATTGAAACATACTCTACAACAACCGTCCATTTCTGGACCTGGTTTGATATGAGAGATGATTTCCGCCGACGCGAGGCAATTTCTGGAAGGGGAGGATGAAAAAAAATATGTTAAGCAAAACGAGTGGGAGGACTTGGAGCATGGGACAAGCGCACAGTCTGCGCTCAATATGTAAGCATTCCCCGCGGCATTCCTAAAAGGGATCACGAAAATAATTAAAAGGAAGCTGAGAATCGAAATCCTCCCTCCAATATAAGCCAATCTTGATTGCCTTCGAGCAACATGGGGGTGGATGAGCGCCACGTGAAAGGGCTCTCCCGAACACCCTGCATTAAAACTGGGTATTTCACAAATGCCATCTTCGGTCACAAATGAAGTGATATCCAATTAATGAAGCTCAAACTAGTTTGAAAAATAACTGTGGCGTAGAACAACTTTTTTTTTTTTACCGTTGTTTGAGTTAATATGTTTTTAGAATTATCAGAATATCACTTGAGAAATATTGCAGTATCCTCTACATGAGTATTTAAATTTAACGAACTGATTTGCCCTCTCTCATTCCCGTTGAGTATCATTTTTTTTAGCACGAGATCTAATTAGATTTGAACTTATAATTTAAAGTGGATTCCGAACCAATATAAATATTCAAGCCGAAGGAGGGAATCGAGCTCACAAGATATTGAACTGAAAGCTAAGGTAATAAGTTTAATTATCACTGAATTTTAATATAAGCGATACGCATATCAGTCTACATTATATATATATATATATATATATATATATATATATATATATATATATATATATATATATATATCTTTTTAATTTTTATTTCAATATCTTGTGAGCTCGATTCCTTGCTGATATATTGTGATATATTACGCATAATACTCTAAAAGTTTTTTTACTCAAATTAATGATAATTCTAATTAGATTAATGTTATAAATAGAATAAACTTAACTCTAGCTATTCTGAGTAAAGAATAGTAGCGAATATATTGCTAAAATATAAAGAATATTAGTTGATATATTGCAAATGAAAAAATTTATCGTATCAAAAGACAGTATTTGTGTTTCTCAATAAGGCTTCAAAAAAAGCCAAATATATTATTTTTTGTAACCAAAGATTTTTTTACTTAAATCAAAGAAAAAGCAAAATCCCACACACACAATAAAAGATTGGATTTTGGTCCAAATTTTGATAAAGGATATTTCTACTTTTTAATTTAAATTACAAGTGTATTTAAAATTTAATTAAATGAAAAAACTTCGAAAACGAAACCCTTTTTTCGTGAAGAATATATTATCTGTTAAGAATGGTAGATGGCGCTAATCACACCGAATCCAATTGAACTGCTTTAGATAGAGCGTTATAAAGTTGAAATGATGTCCAGAAAAATGCTAAATGAATTGACTTTAATGAACTCTTATGTTAGAAATTTCAGACCATAAGATGTGGGAAAAATCTATTTACATAATAATTTTTATTAATATTTTTTAATTAAGAACCGTTATATTTAATAATTGTTTCATTTAGAAGTACCTGAAATTCCACTTTTCATATTTTTAGTAACAATCAATGTTAGATTATTTCCAAGTAAAGATAGATGGCACTAGCTTACATCAATTGATTTTAAATATTTAAAGAATAATAAAATGAAAAATTTTATCAAAAAGTAACAATATGCATATTTTTATGTTTTTATGTTTTATGGGAAAAAAATCTTTATCGTCAATTATCTATTTCAGAATATTTGAGTTCTGATAGGCTTATCATATTTAGGCCTTATTAATAAGTAATTAAAATTAGAAATTACTACTATGCTGCAGTTTCTTTTATTCTTTGCTGAAAGGAGTATACATATCACTTGTTTACTAATAACTCTTGTAAATGTGTACCTTCCTTTTATTTACTTTTTATATTTCTACATTTGTTTCTCTAACTCTTTTACTAAATTATATTTTTTCATTTATTTAACATAGAATTAAAAATGTTAGTAACTTTTAAATTGATTTTTCACGTTGACCTACATTATATAGTGAACATAATAAACACATATTATATTTAAATAGTAAAAAGCTCTCGTTTGTGCAAAATTACCTTTTTTTAGAAAAATGTATCAATATTAGACTTCTTCAATTGCTTGATGAAGAAATAGGTAATGCACTCACAATGTTATATGGTGGTTTAAAGAAGCTAAAAACCTTACCTTGAATGGAATGAAAAATATAACTAGAAAATATTTAAATGGGAATTCTTTCTTTTCATTGAATAAAAAGAATTTTTGTACTACTAATAATATTATGTTTATTGAAATTTTTGTTTTTATTTGGATTATTTTACTTAAGAACGAGAGTTATTTACAAAAAATACGGTATTTCTTACTTAATGTTTCCAAATTTAAAAAGTATCAATGATAATATATCATCCAGTTATCTGATAATTTTTTTATTCTACTTGTGTCATACGAAACACTGATAAGAATTATTTTATATGTGGATGAAATAATAAGAATTAATGATGAAAAATGCTTTCTTTTGAGTATGCATATTAGGAAGAATAAATATGCATATCTATTTATTAAATTCATTTTATACCATGAAACGTTTAATGCTTTTTTAAAACTTTTAAAAAGAAAATAGAATCCATAGCCATCCATATCAATGAAGAATTATATTTTAATGAAAATATTAAAAAAGAAAGTAAACGGATAAATGTACTGATAATAGCAGCTATAAGACACAGTACTGGATAAACCAGTACTAGTAATGAATTTTGGGGGAAAAAATCCCAAAATTCATAAATTATTAATAACAAAATTCATTATTAATAACAAAATTATTACATTTATTAATAACATTAATTAATAACAAAATTCATTAATTACATTGAAACTGACTAAAATTACATTTTTACATTGCTAATTATGAATCCTTTTTCGATATCAAATGTAAAATATTATCAAAAAGATATATATTTTTGAAATTCATATAATAATTTGTAAAATTTAAAAATTAAAATGCACTTTTTATTTGTTTATTCGTTAAAAAACATTTAATCAAACATTTTTTGAAGGTGCCTTGTGCATATAAGTGCTGATAGTTTTTTAAACTATTATAAAATGTAATTTTTTTATTAAATTCAAATTAATAATTTTCTTATTTAGTATAGTAAAATGAAATAATCATAAAAAAAAACAAGTGTGAAGATTTTTCTGTTATTATAGGTATTGTAATGAATCATGTTTTCTATATTTAACAGATGGCTCCTAATATTTTTTGGACTATTGGTGGAGAAATGTATGAAGTTCCTTACTGTATCTACAAGAAGATTGAGTTGAGTGGAAATATAGAATAGATATCTTTTTCCACTTTCAAAGACGTCAGCGGTTGAGTGGTTGAAAATGGCAGAAGCCAAGTCCCCAGGGCTTCATACTTCGACAAAACTCTTTTGGCAATGGATGCGACAGTTTTCCAGCTAAAAGGCGGGGATTTCAGTCGACTCAACCGGTCGACAGTCACAGAAAAGCCAACGGAACTTAATTTTCACCATTTGTGCTAGTTTATCGGTCTCTAGCTCCAGCGAATTGCTTCCAGGGTATTTACCGCCCACTACTAACTGGCAGCCCGAGAAAACTTTTCCAAGCTTCGAATCTTCTTTTTTTTTTTCCTGTTTTTCCTTTTTTTCCTTCTCCGCACACAACTCTATCTTCCTAGTTCTCCTTATTATTTGCCGCTCCAAATCTGGGACACACCTTCTCTTTCCTGGGATTCCCTTTATTTGAGGGAGAATAAATTGTTTCGGGAAAAGTTTGTCACGGAGAAAACATTTCGCAGGAATGTCGGATATTAAAAACAGATTTCGCAATTCCTTTCGGTTCGCGTTTAAATGGATTCCACCGCTTGGCGTTTATTGAAGAGACTTTGATTCGATTAGCATTCGCCCGGGTTCGCAAATTTACGCTAATTTGCCTAGCCATAAATGGCATAGGTACTTTTCATCGCTGCTCCTTCCAGTTCGACTTCATTTCATTAGCTGCGCCTGGCCCACATCGGTATTTTCCTCTGCCTCGAGATGTTGTGCCCTTTTATGACAATCTACCACTGATGCTTTTTCAGACACTATTTTATGAAACATGAAATTCATAAAAGCATTAACTCAAACTATTCCTACCCATTTAAATGAATATACTGTGATTTAGCGAAATGTATGTAAAATAAATGTGAAATGAAAACTTTGTGTATAATAAAACGCTTAATAAATATTTTGAGTTTTCGAATGTTTTTTTTTATGCATTATTCAAGAGCGTAATGACTGCAATAATTCGTCAGCTTTCTCAAGATTTTTGGTATATTTTTATATCTTCTGATTTATTTTGTATGTTAATACATTTATGCATATTAAGTCTCAATATATTTCTAATAAAGTACTTTCAAATTATAATAAAATATACGATGCTAAATTATGTTTCTTACATAGAGTACATTTTTCAAAAATACATTTTATATAAGTTTACATTTTTTCAAACAGAAACTTCTTATCTGTTTCTAGTGTGGGTTTGATCACTCTTATATCAGTCTTATTAAACTGATAATGACTTCAAGTCATACGAGATCAATAATGTGACTCTAAAATTTGAATGCACATAAATTTCTTAGATTTAAAAATGAAAATATATATGTATTTAAAGTAATTCTAGTTATATCTATTCGTTTCAAATCCTTAAAAAAAAGCTCTGGGTGACAAACCCTTTGCCGGAACTAGGCCGACAACTGCTATCCATTTATCGTTACGGGC
>JAPDSC010136110.1:6035-22589 GCA_026290005.1 Latrodectus geometricus | reverse complement strand
GTACACACAAATATACCAAATCTCAGTTGAGGAAACAAATCTGCATTTCTAAAGATTGCTTAACATTTGTGCTTCAAACTCTTTTCTTCATATATATTATGTTCTATGCACCTAAATATTAGGTCATGAAAAACACTTTTGTATTTAGTAACGCTAAAAAATTCCGTTTAATTTTACATTCAAACTATTTCATGTCAAATGAAGTTTGGAAGAATTTGGTATAAAAAAAGTAATTTCACATGCAGAACTTTAATGCATTGCAGTAATATGGCAATCGAGCACAATGTTGTAGTTACTACATCAAAATGCAATCTTTTCAAATGGGTAAATTAAATTTCTTGAACAACTTTTACTACAATATAATTTCATGCAACTTTTAAAGAACGTAAAGAGACAGATTGAGCTCTTTAATTGTTTCTTTAAAATCAGAAAAATTTCTATCACTTGAATGAATTGATGTAGTATGTATTTTTAATTTTTAAGAAAACTAATCAAATATTGATTTATTTAAAATGAATGTGTAGATTTATAAAATCTATAATTCTTCAAGTTGTAATTTAACTTAATAGAGTTTATAATCGAAGGTAAAAATGTAAGTTTATTAACCAAATTATAAAATACTATCATAGATTAAAAATTAATATAAAACTTAATCCTATTTATCAATATTTAGTTGATTCTTTTCCCAAATATAGATAGTGATAATTATTACATATTTATGACTTCTTAATAATAGTTTTGTGAACATGTGTTTATGTAAGAAACGCCAATGTTTCCTTTGCAATAGGTTTGACACAAAATAAATGTAAAATTCATATGATTAGAGTATTTTTGAGCTCGCAGTTAAATTATTGATCTTTTTGTATCCAGATATAAATCACAATAGATAAAATCCCGCTACTAAATATTCCTCTTTTTGTGAGTATCAGCTGCTTAAAAATTCTTACGAGTTGAAGTATCGACCTTACAATTTTAGGGGAGTAAAAATATTTTATTGGTATTTCTGCATTTCAATAACTGAATTCTGGAATATCGTTCATGCCAAAACGTTGGTCACAAACTATATCATATGTCCTCTTAAACTATATCCTTTGCAAGTAGTTAATTTTACCAGTTCTTATATCTATCTTTTGGAAAGTCTCTATGACCTGGTTGGTAATGGCATCATTCTCTTTATCGAAAGGTAATGAGTTTGAATCCTGGTATAACTGAAGATCCATCAAAAAACGACTCAGGCACTTTAAAAAATCGTGGTCGCTATGTCCTTCATGTGAAAGTATAACCTCTAGAATTAGCAGTTCGAGTGTTAAGGGAATCTTTTATTTGGTCTCTGTTTCTAAATTATGAAGATTCCCAAGAAGCTGCTTCCACATATCAAGTAGAGCGCGATTATGAGCTGTGTTCAAAGAAATATACTGATGTAACAAAAGCTAATATATTTTACAAGTTAATTAGTCAAGCTATCATTTATTAAAATACTAAGAGTACTCTTATAGCCTTTTGTTTGTAAAAATGGATTAGTAATGGAGAACTTTCCTTAGTGGAATTTTTATTTTAAATAAGGTTGACATTTGTAAGTAAAGTTGACATAGGAAGTAACATTTGTTGTTCCAAACACAGCATACCTTTATACAAAAACGAATAAAGCTAGAAATATAAAATAAAATAACTAAGTTAAATGATTTCATTAGACAATGATCGTTCTTTTCCAGTGGAATTCGCTTTAAAAAATACAAAACAATTTCACATAGTTCGATATAAATTTATGTAAATACGCTGTAAACGCCTAAATGTCATTAAGTTAATGGATTATTTCGAAAATATTCAACGCTAAGACAACTCATATCATGAATTTGATACACAACTGTTTTGATATACAGGAAACTTTATTATCAACTATATATATATAGTATATAGAGGTATATAATTTTCTTAATAACTGCTACATTCTAATCAGAAATCAGTTAAGTAAAGAAACATTGTATGCAGTTTCTGCGTGTACAACAGAAGTTAATTAAAAAGTTCTCTTTCGTAGTGGAGAATAAATTAATAAGTTTCAAAGTAATTAGACACTACTTATTTCCCCTATATTTTTCCATGTAGATCTTATCATATGGATCAAATTGGCACAAATAAGGACTTAGATGTATTTGAATTAATGAATTCCTTGAAGGCTCATTAGCAAGAACGTACTCTTCCATATATCAGATTTAAATTTATGTTAATCAGTCCAAGACTTCATGGGGCAACTCCAAAATAGATTTTTTTTCATCCCGAGATTTTTTGGGCGCGTTTTATTCTTTATTGAAAAACGTATCACGCATGTTTACTGGAAATTTGGTTGGTTTACATGATCGCAGTGCCACGCATCAGATTTTCATTACAAAATCCAAAATGAAATATATTTGAAGTGTATGCACTGGGGCAGTGGATCTCAATTCCTCATGGGCTCATATGCAGACCTTTTTTTGTCTTGGAAACAGGTATTTGGGGACTAAGGAGCCTCTGCTACTTCTTATTTAGCATTTTGTACTAATCCCAAATACAATAAAATTCAAATCTGACACTTGTTGCTCCTGACAAAAAGTACAGTTTATTTGAAAGTTTGACAATTCATTGTGAAATCTGAAAAGTTCATTTCTCCTCGTTCAGATGACACTAGATGGCAGCACAGCAAACGAGTGGTGAATCTTTTATTTTTCGAAGCAGAGACAACGTAAAAGTTCGTAGACCGTGGTGATTCATCCCCAGATGTATTGATGTATATTGTACCATGATGTATATTGTATTGATGTATATTGTACCCAGATGTATATTGTACCATGGATTGGTATGCTGACAGTGGGTTGAATCGCTAACAATTCATAACTGGCTTGGTCAGAGTCTCTCTTAACAGGCCAGTTATGAATTGTACTCACTTGAATCTTACAAAATAATAAAATTATTTGAATAAAAGAATTTAGGGTTAAACAATCATCCAAAATTGGTGAAAGAACTTACATTCCTTCTCTAAGACGAATTATAGAAAATATCATATTCATCACCCAAACACTTGTGGAAATCTTGACCAGCGAAGGTTAAAACTGTTATTGTCTCAATGGAAATTCTATCAACTATTGAATGTAAATAAATTGTTTTATATTAAATTATTACGTTATATTTTTATTACGTTATATTTATATTAAATATTTTTTACGTTAAATTACGCTAAAGACTTGTATATTTCATTAATAATAAATATTAATTTTTCTTTAGGAATTTCATAAAGATAAAAAAATAACTCAAAAAAAAATTCCTTTTAACCACATCTGATATCAAATAAAGTTACAAAATCATCGTTTAATATTCTGAAAAAAATCAGGAATGTTTAAGGCGAAAAGTATTTTTAATTACTTTTTTGATTAACGAAATTCTAAAACGGAAACTGAATTGCCATAAAACAAATTTCTTTTCATAATTTCCTATTAATGTATATGATATTCAAATCAGTTTTTAAATGAACATTTAATAATAATAAACTTACTGTAAATTTTTCCGCAAAATAATTACATTTTCATAATTACTGAAAAAATAAAAATAAAAATAATATAAAATATTTTTTTCTCTAAACTTAGAGATTATTTAAATATTAGAACTTGTGTGAATGTCAACATTTTGTATCATTATGCAACTAGTAAAACTTAAAAACTAAACTCTGTGGTACGAAATACTATCGATGGACCAAGGCTTACAGTGTTAATATCTGTTTCATTAACCATTGACCGGGAGCTCAGAGATGTGAACAATATGTTCTGGTTAATTTATCAGCCTAACTTGAAACTCCTAATGATTAATTCCCAGCCTGCTTGGTACTTAGTCTTATCTACTCACTGAAGGGATGAACAACTAAGTCGATGTTCCACAACCCTAGGATAGAACCTCTGACCTGTGCATTAAACACACTTCACGGGGTTAACCACACTTCACGGGGTTTCAATGCAACTTCAGGAATTATGTCCTCAATTGAGCATCAAGATAAAATATTATGTGTTTAGTTTCTTTACAATATTAGTTATGACGAGTACCTATATAATATTACTTATACTAGGGAATGAAGTCAATTTGTTGAATTAGATGTTTATTCTAGTGTGTGTTTAGAAAAAGCTTAGTTTAGCATATTTCAAGGTCACATGACTTTATTACTAAGATAAATAATAAAAATTTCTTTGATAAATAGTACCTTCACCAAACATTTATAGATACACTGAAAAAAAATCATTGAATAAAATATGTTCTCTTATATTTACAACTCAAACAAATTTGACCATGTTTCTAATTAAAATAATTTAAATCAATTAAATATCTGTAATATCTTTAGCATTGAATGAATCAAATTATGTCAAATTAATATCAGATTTGTAGTATATTAGTATTTACTTCTCTTCATATTATTGTATTCATTTCATTATGATTTTTTGAACTTTGATAAAAAAATGTGAGGTTTTGATATAAATAATCTCAAAAATTCAAATTGATAAATGTGTTTGCTTAAAATGGGTGTGCGAGTCAAATATTGTATATAAATTCCATATAATTATATACATCATATAATTATATATGTTCCCATCATATTTTAAATGATAACAAGAAAACTTCAAAAACATAAAACCTGCAAAAATTATTATTTAAATAAATCAATGATTAATTTTACATCAACTTTTGATTTCATTGAAATAAACTATAGTAAAATTTTATTTAAAAAATCATATATTAACCTTATGAGAATAATAATAAGTATGAAGTAATTACTAACATCAGTGTTCCTGTTAATTATTTAAATGAATTGACTCCTTTGTTATGGAATAAATTAAAATTTTGAATTTAAGAATTTGTTCCCTTTTTGCTACCAATTACATAGATAATTTATTCTCAAAACTAATGACAACGTTTTTATTAAAAACATTCCATTGATTTTAAAGCATTTTAGCTTCTGATCATTACTATTAAATTGTTAATAATAATTAGTGGATATTTTGGTTTATTTCCAACAATTTTTCAGTATTCGGTTTCGAAACACATAAGCCTTACTAATTTTGCTTTCATCACTAAGTTTCAAATTTGGTGTAATTTCGAATAAAAATAAAAATAAACGTTAAGCAATTAGGAAAACAGTTAACTTATGAAATATCACCATAATCATTAGAATAGCTTTAAGTTCCAATAAGAAAAGTATAATTTATTTTAAAATAGTTAATGAGGCATTATTATAAATTCTACCTAGACAAATTTTGCGTCAATTGTTTAAAAAAACTAAGGTTATCCAATTTTAACTAGTTTATTTAATGTATATTATATATGCATATATATTTTATTTGAAGTAATGAATTTTTTCTATAACACTGATTTTGCATGTGTTATGTCATACTTTTACACTCAACTAGACATACAATAGGATTTAATTAATTTTTGGCAGAAAGCTTGCTTTTTAAACATCAACTGAGGAAATGGTTATTTGCTTATATGTAACCAATTTTTAAACAAAATAGATGTGAAAAATTTTTTGAAAATAACTATTATATCCTTAATTATAATTTTAAAATAATATATACTCTGCTAATATTTTACAATTATATTTAGTCATTTTTTATTTCTTTTTAAAACATAAAAATTTGTTAATTACACTATTCTTTATATGCTTTGAATTAATAATTTATGTGAATTAAAGGTATTGAAACTTATTACAAATCAAATACACTCTAGAGAGAAGAATTGTGAATTCTAAGGAAGCAATAAAATATATACATAAAATCAATATTAGCATGAAATGTCGAACCTTTTTAATTTTCAAATAAGGACAAACGATAGGAGCCTGTCTAGCTATGGAAAGTGTTGCCGAAACATCCTTACTTCTAAGGATCTGTAATGGTATAATGTCTATAACCACGACAGCAAATACGAAGCTCATCAATACAAGTTCAGCATATAAAACAGTAGACGGAAAGAAAAGCTCAGTGGAAGAAACTGACAGTACGGAACAGACGTTTTTTAACTCAACTGCACTGAAACGGATGATAATGTCTAAAAAGCAAACTACAGCTGAAACGTTACCCCAGATTCCATTCAGCATCTGGATTTTCCAGAGTCAATGATTGTAATTTAAAGACGCCTTCATAGAGAAAACATTTAAAACAAGGTAGTAATTGTCAAACCACATCTCACAGATGTTGATACCTAACAACGTCTACAATGATGCCACTCTCACAGATTTTGGTCAATTGATAAGACGATGAAAATAATATGGTCTACTGTTTTATACATTCTTCTCTACAACATCACGGATACACGCTTGAAGGACACCTGTACAAATATGATCGTGATATGTTCTTTACAGCTTTCAAGCTTGGCGATGGATATATCATGGTATAAGAAGCTGTTATCTTGAAATAAAAAAACCTGAATCACTGGAGAAAAGTGCAGAGAAAGTTTAGGCATACAGTCCCATCCTATGATGCAAACTTCGTTCCTTGAAGGAGATTGAATTTTCCAGGATAAAATTCCCCTACACGTACAGCGGAATTATATAATTATGGTTTGAAAAATGAACAGAAGAATGAAGTTAAAAATAATCCTGTTTATCAGACCAGTAGACCTTGAACAACAGAATCAAGAATCCTTCAGATAATTAAACAGTTATTTCTCTTTTATTTTAGGGAGTTCAGTACATAACAGATAATCTCCACTGGCATTTCTCTTAGAATTCAAAAATATCTTCATCAAAAAGGGTACAATTTAAGACTAAGCAATATTAAGCTCTTTTATGAATAGATTCTAAATAGAATACAAGCTATATTACAACCCAAATGAGGTCCAACACCATATTACTAAAGTATTCTTATGAATCTCATGTGTTTCCATTATTTTGATAACCACCTGTATATAATATATATATAAATATATATATATATAATTTCCAACTACTGGTTCTTAAAATTAATTCAATCAATTGTTTATTTGATTGTTAGAATGGATTGAATGAATTCTTTAGATGCTGTGAAAACAAACAAAAGCATCATACAAATATTCTTATTGAAATAATATAAACAATATTTATATAAGGAAACAATTATATAAGGAAACATAATCTGAAGAATAATATTTTAAACAATATTATTCTACAGATTATGTTTCCTTAATTAATTGCAGATTTTATAAAATAATTTATTTATTGTTTGCCTTATATTAATTCATTCACTTATCAAAAGTAGTATATTAATAATAATTTACAGTTTATGTGCATTTATATATATATATATATATATATATATATAAATATATATATATATATATATATTCTTAAAAAAGAAAGAACTTTTTGGTTTTATAACACGTCTTTCATTAAAATTTATGATAATAATGAAATTATCATTAGGATCCCATACAAAGTGCACTTGTTTTTGTTACAAAATCGAAAATGCTTTACCATACATATGAAGAAATTTCTATTATTGTAATTCGAAGAAAGAAATTTTATGTTCATCAAATATAAATCCGTATCATTATTATTCATTTCAAAGCTTCAACTTTTTCATTACACACTTAACAGAATTCATTGAAATAATAAGATTAAAAACAACCGTCATGCATAGTACATTCTTCAGTATTACGTAACTATTTAGATGTTTTCTATAAAATGTTAGTTGCTGGATGAGATGTACGTAATTTAGTTTTTTGAGTAGAATGAGTTTCTATGAAACGCATTTTTTGTATTTGATTTTTCCATATGGCAAAGTGAAGTTAAAAAAACAATTGCCTAATAAGATATTTTTCCGAAACACTATGTTCTATCAGTGGATATTTAAATTAATTTATATCCTAATTGCAATTTTATAGACTTCAACAAAGTAAATAATTTATTTTGTAAAATATTATACAGCATTCAATAGCTGTTTATTGTCAATGAATCTTACCAAAGTAGTTACTTTTTATGCTTAATGGATTAATACAATATTTATTTTTAGATTTTGACAAATTAATGTAAATTGAATTTATTTTAAATTTTCGTATTCTTTTCCTTTTAATGGATTATTTAATGTGTTTACATTATTCTATTACTTATTCTTATAAAATTAGCGAATCGGGAATAACTTTTATTTTTAAATAATGTAAAGACATTATGTACAGAATTTTTTTTTATCAGGGTATGTGATTATTTTTGCAAGTACATGTTGTTTGATTTTTTTTCAAAAAAGGTTATCTAGTAAATTCTACATCTCTTCACTCGAAAGTATATACCTCTGTAAACATGATAATTATACAAAAATCAATATTGTTTTTCAAAGTATCAATTTGAATAGAATTAACTTAGGTTTTGCTAATTTCATTCGTTACGATTTTCCTTTTAGAGTAAAATAATTGTAATTGGTTAAGAGTTTATAATTATGTTGTAAATTTTTTGTGATACTAATATTCATTTAGTAAGATCAATATGTTATCTTAATAGCAAATAAAGTCTGCTTACTTGTAAAAGAAATAAGGAAATAAATAATTTTTATGTTTATTAATCTCAATGACGTCATGAAAATTCATTCTCAACATGAGCAATGTGCATAAGTTTTCCTATTCTTTTTATCGACACAAAAAAGTATTCAAAAATTTAAATTTTCCAGTTGAATCATATGTAATATACTTTTGAAACATATTTTCATTAATTACACAAAGCATAAGTGGTTTTCAAACTTGAAGAAACGAGCATGAATTTTTCTCACAAAAGAATTTCAGTATTAAATTTGCAATAATAGATTAACACTTTTATTTCAATTCTACATTATTCCGAAAACGTTAGTTATAAGACTGAGATTTAATAAAAGTAAACAAATATTTTAAAAAAATAGGAAAGAATTTGCATAAATAAATAATTTAAGCTGTTGCACTGATTCATTTTAAACTTACCAAAGAAGAAATCGCTATTAGTCGAAGTTTACCAAATGACACATTCATTATAAAAAGGAATTTTCAAAACATGTCAGTAGAAATTAATATTTTCCATTCTGGACATGAGGTGACATTTTAAATATTTTGACTACTTGCGTAGTCTATATTTGTCTTCAAGCTAAGTGGTATGCAACTGTTTCTCTCTCTCTCCTCCGCATCAGAAGCTTGAAGAGATTTATTTCTGGTTTAGAAATAGTAACATCCATTTAATTTTGAGCTATCATTTCAACCTGATATAAATAGTCAAAAATGTATACAATATGAAGGAACGTTAGTCAGTTTAAGTAAAATTTAAATTTACTATTGCCTATTGCATTTATTCTATCTTGAATTATATAACTAGTCTATATTTATTACATATTAGAGAGGAGTTTCGAAATAATTTTTAACAAAATAATCTTACCTTTATTCCTTTATCACGTAAAATATAGCCTCGATTGTCGTAATTTAATATTATGATATTCATTTTATCAAATGTATTAAAACCATTTTCTATTGTTCAGTTAATAAAATAAAATTTACGTTGGGAAAATGACTTACAGTTTTGAAACATGTTTACAATTTATTATAAAGCAATGCTTAATAATTTTAATAAGCTTTTCTAAGTTTTTTTCTAAAATTACATTACATAGTTTTTGAAAACAATTTTTTTAATGATTTTGGGCCATTAATTTGAGTTGCCAAATAAAGAAAACAAAAATATCTTGATTTCGTATTAAAATAAGAACATCAGAATAATATATTTATATTTTCTTTCCAATAACAGACACTGGGTCATTAACCCTTCGCCACAACAAGGCTAGAAACTGTTACTCATTTAGCATTACCCGGTGGGCACCTTTGAATCAAATCGAGGTGAGTAGCATTACCCACGTCCCACCACCACAAACCCGCTTATAGGGTGGCCACATTCATCCATTCTCTTAGAAAAATACAGGACAAAGAAGCGCAGAGAGAAACAGGAAAAGAAAATGTCTACCCCCAAACTGGGATCCGAACCCGGGACCAACAGCCTGGGAGTCTGAATCGCTAACACCTAAGCCATCGGCCGGCATACTTATATGTATATATATGAATGCATGTATGTGTACACTTATGTTTGTACACTTATATGTGTAAACTTATGTTTGTAAGAATTAGAGCAGCATGAAAGGATAGTCATAAATTAGTGAAATTTGCACTACATATTACTGATAGTTATAGAAGTAAATAAATAAATTTGAAAGATAAAAAACAAAAGGAGCATTCAAAATCAATTCTTTGTATAAACATTGATTTTTGTCTCGATTGAAATCTACTAGACGTCTATAAGCACTTGCAGAGGAAAGCACGGGTAGTCAGGTCTGTCGAATTGCAGACATTTCATGGAAAGTAATTATGAACAACTAAAGCAATGCAGAATTAACAGACATGCATTACGTGTATGAAATTGTTGATAGAAATGGACGCTCAGTGGTGTGCGTGTATCAATGACAATTCCCGAATCGACGTCTACCACACCACAGGTTGTTCGGATAATTAAATCATCGATTGCTGAAGGTAGAATAGTTCAGAATTAGCACACACATCAGGCGGCAACGTGCGACACTGACAACAAACGTCATGAATGCTATACTAGAGGTATTTATACGGAATCCGAGTATAAGTATCCACGTTGTGGAAAGTGATTTAATTGTTAATTGGTCTTTTATATGCAATTACTGCATGAATAAGATCCGTGTCCATATCATATAAAACGGATGCATCATTATAAGATATGAATTATTCCCAATGTGTGGTAATCCCATTGTATTGATGTTGGTATTTACAGGCAATGATCGGAGAGATGCAATTTCCATCTGGATACTGTTCACCGATGAAGCTTCTAATATCCAGGATAGTTTCCTTAACCAGAACAATATGCATGTGGGGTCAAGTAGAAATCTCTTTGGTTATTGGTGACATGTTGATCAGTTCATGGATAATGCCTGAACAACTTGACGGGATTTAGTACATCATTATTTTGGAAGAAGTATTACCCAGGTTGTTAATGGATCTTCTTGCAACGACATGCCTCCAAAAGTGGTTTCAGCATGACGTGGCTCCCTCATATTTCCACTGGAATGTATGTTAGTTCCTTGATTTGACGTACCCAGATCTCTAGATTGGAAGAGGTTGGGAAGTTAAATGATTTAAAATTATACCCCCAGGTGTCCATATAAAATGTTACCCCCAGATGTATCATTTTACAAGGAGCGCGTTGTGCCTATGATATATTTAACGTATCTCAGCCAATATAACACGACGAATCATTGGATGGGGTGGGATTCGAACTCACTACCTTCCGATAAAGAAAACGAATGTCCTAACCTACCAGATTACCGCGGCCTGTAAGAGCTCATGTAAACACTATGGGAACAAAGACTTTCAGTGAAGAATACAGTACCAATTGCAGTTCTTTCTCTCCTTCTGCATTGTTTCGAATTCATGGAAATTTCCTATTTATTTAACATCGTACACTATTTCACACGATCAGTAAGCTTGGACTAAGCTTTTGGGTCTAAATATTCAGTTTTGTCATCGGTCTCAAGTTTTTCATTTCTTCTACATTGAAGACACATAAGAATTACAACACCAACCCTGCTGATTTTGTTCGATCTTTTCTTGTCATCGTATCTTAGATTAAGCTTTTTATCGTCAGTCAATTTACATCTAATAATCGCATGGTCACTGCATAAAATTTTCGAAGGTGAATTTTTATAAATTTGTTTTTTTTTGTGAAATATCATGAATTTTTCAAGATTTTTATGAAATGTGAAAAAGATATTTATAATATGCAAAATCAAAAAGAAAATAAAGAATCCTTTTTATTAAAAAATTTTCAATTTCATAAAATATGAAACGGTAATAAATTTATAAAAATATATTTTATTAAAAACTATCTAGAAAACGTTTTGTGAAGTGAAAGGTTAGTTAAAAACTTTTAACATAACTTTAACCATATCATCAAAAAATTAAAAAATGAAGACGCAAAAATGATTCAAAGTTATTAAAATTATTAAAAATCTGAAGCAAAGAAAAATGTTAATGAATGATAATTCTTTATTTTAAATAGTAGTTTTTTAAAATAATCTCTGTATCTCATATTTAAACTTTTTCTTAACAATATTTCTTAACATATTTAAATAAAAATAATGCATATTATTCAAATCATGAATTTACATAGATTTTTGTATAATTCAGAGTCCTGTTATTTCTTAATTTTTATAATTCAGAGTCTTATTTTTAGTCCTGTTTTTTCTTTTAGTCTTAGTTTTTTCCTGTTTTTTCCTAAAATAAACTTAACAACACAATAATAGAAAATAATAAAAGTTTATTCGTTTGACAAAACATCGATTATCGTTACTTCCATGGGTTAGTCCAGGAAATATAATATTTGCTTTTTTTTTCTCTTTCTTCACCCCAGACTTCTTGGTTTATTCTGAATAAAATACCGAATAATATTGATTTAGTGCTCGTATGACATCTCAGGTGAATGTGAGACATCATGAATATGACATCTCAGAAGAAACGTAAATAACTTACAATAAAATAGTTCTAATCTATTAATTTTATTTTTATTGAAAACAAATCGCTTGAGCTTATTAATGATTTAACAAAATCACCTCTATCATAATACTATTTACAATTCATTAAAATGTTAGAAATATTTATTATATATAAAAATATTTATTAACATAAAATCATTCAAACTTTGTTTAGAGAGCAAAAAATATTATTATTAATTATGAGTTACTTTTATTTACATATATGTTTTTGAACTTCTTGTTTTATAGATTATAGTTAAGATAACCTATAAAATATTTGTTTTTGATTTTATATAGAAAACTTAACAAACTTTAATTTTTAATTTATTATTCAAATGTCAAGGGCTTCCATTATTATTTTAGCACAATTTCGTTGGTGACAAAAAACATTTTTCCGAGCTTACGTAAATGTGCGCAATAAATTTCTATATATTTCAAAAGACGTTATAAATTCCTAAATACATTAATTTTATGTCATTAATGACTACAAAATAAAATAAAATTGAATCGATAAATTTTTTAATAAGAAAAGAATAGTAAACAAAACTCGAAGGAAATTACAAAAATGATTTAATGTCAAACATTTATACAAAATTAAACTTATAAAAACAAAACTGTTAAAAATTTATACAAAATTTATAAAAAATGCTTTTTTAAAGGATGAATAAAATTACTTTAACAGTTAATTGTGCACAAATAAAATTAGAATAAAAAATTATACATATAAAATAATATAAAGGCTTTATTCAAGCTAAGAGCTTAAGGATTATAATAAAAGATAAAATAAATTTCTTTTAAAAATATTTAAGCAATCTAATTATAGTTAAAAATCGTAAAATAAAAATAGAAATATTAAAAAAATTAATAGAAATGGTATACAAGTAAATTGTATCAGTTCTATTTTCTGAAATGAGTAAATTAATAATGACTGAAAGTAAAAGCATGAATAAAAAATTAAAATTTAAAAATTTGTCAGAAAGTGAAAAATAGTACTAATTTTAAATTTAAAGGACATTTTAAATGTGAAAAACAGTTGGTATTATCATATAACTCAAAAATTTAAATTTCTAATTAAAAATTATATTAAAGTTTTAATTAAAAATATATGCATTCATATTCAAAACTAGGACTTTCAATTTATGTTTATATTAAAGTTTATAAGCAGAATAAACTTATAAGTTTACCGTTTATAGACTGTTATAAGCATAAGCACTGAGCTGAATTTGAAACAGCTTACAAATGCTAAAACTGTGAATAAATGCTGTCTCAGCATAAATATTGTATCATTAAATTGGGTGCAGCATCATCATAAATTTCGCTGGCTCTAAATCTTTATCTATGTACTTTGATAAATAGTAAATCAATTAAGGTAAATTTCATAAAATAAATCAGAAATGATGAAAATATGTTTCCTTATGCACGATGTTTACTCTTCTAAAGAAATCTTTATACAATAAACTTTTTTTCATAGTTATATAATAAAGAATATTAAATATTATCCAATAATATTATCCAATCCAATAATATGTCATTGGATTGACTATAGAAAAACGAATAGAAAAAACGTAAGTTTTATCCACAAAAATAATTGAATTAAACTGTACAATCATATAAACCTTTTGATTGATTATTTATACAATCATATGAAACCTTTGATTTCTAATTCTTCATTAACCAAATCTGAGAACACATTTAAAAAATAAAAATTCATAAAATAAAATCTGCCAGGTCATTACGTATACGGAAAATGTATTTGTTCACTCTATGCATGGTAGTCTTAATGTTGTAAAAAAGGCATGTTAAGAGATATACTATGTATGTCAATTATTGTTAGATTGCTTGCAAAATATTTTAAACATAACGAAAAAGACACAGATATATATTAAATATTTTAAATCCAAAGTCAATAGTATTAAAATTTGTATACTTTACTTGTATTTGTCTTAAAATATTTCTGACAGATCCAAAATACTCAGATTTTGGGCAAAAATTGGGCAATTTAGGCACATTCTACGTTAAAAATGGTCTATTTCTATTGATTTGGTGACTAAGCAACCTTTTGGCGAGATTCTTGGGAGAACTTGGCAAAAAAAAAGATATTCCTGAAAAATTCTATCGCGAAAGTTGTAAGACCAATATTAAACAAGATTGCCTGAAACCTTTTGGAAACTTAGTAAAATTCTTAGATTTTCCAGGCAAGTCAGGTAAAAATACCAATGCTCAGCATAAAATAATAGTGAAGACGATTTTTCTTGAATGCTAGCGTATTGCAGTGTTTCTCAACTATTGGTCTGCAAGAAATTATTGTCGGTCAGCGACATATCCAGCTACGTGTCCAAAATGTCAGCCAGTGCCAAAGTGACAACCGATATCAAAACAACACCTAGATTATAATAACAATAGTTTATTAGTTTAGAAAATATGACCGATGATGAAAAATATGACAAAATAGCGACTAAAACTTTTTCTTTCATGTCAAATTTAATTTTTTGCATCATTATGGGCTTTTAATTTTTCTGTTAATAAATGCTGTAAGTTCTTGTTTATAAATTTTAGACACGGTTAAAATTACATCACTTGCATGTGGTAATATTAAGTGATATTCTTATTAATGAGACTTTTCAATCAATTTGACGCCTATGTGCTTCTAAAAAAAGAGTGTATTCTAATCTTCAAAGATAAAAAAGTCCTGAAGTGAAAGAAAGTGTGGGAAAACAATATCAATAACACCGGGTTTCAGAAATTCAGAAAATATATTCTTATATAAGGAGATTATATACGGCAAAATAAATCTATATATATATACGTATACCACAATGCGGTAAATTGGATTGTTTAAATTCTTATTCAATTACGAGTTTACTAATCTTAATTCAGATAAAAAAGACTTTTTAAAATGCACTTAAACTACAGTTGATATTATTTTTATCAACAAACATAAGATTTAATTTTTTTATGTTAGCATTCAATTTAATGTATCATTTCTAAAATGTTCTATATCAATGAGTTTTAATCATTTTACGTCATGCCACAATTGAAAGGATTTCAAAATTTGGCGGAATTCAAAATAAAGGTAATCCTAAAAGTTGTATACTTACCTATAATGCACTGTGTAAAACAGTTTATGATAATGATTTTGAATATAAAATAAAATAATGTACTATGTACTACAAAATCATCAATGTGTTTATAAGATATAAATTAGGATAATTTTAATAAAAAATTTAAACTTCATGTTTTTAGATGTTTTCATTTATATTTGGTCGTTAAAAGCACAATGCTACTGTCCTATCGTATTCTACATTGTACATTATCGATTCTTTGTTTCGCATTTTATGATGGTTAATATTAAAAATTCGAATTCACACAAAAGGGATGTAGAAAATTGTAATGTTAGATACTGAGAACATCCGGAATTTCTTTACGTGGAACAAGTATTTCACTTTATGAAAGGTCACAGTTATCAAAGATTGACAGTTTTGAATTATAAGAAATATGGTATTTAACTGTAAAAACGAGTTTTCTTTTACTGTATACTTTTCTTGATTTATACAAACTTTACTTGTAAAAAAAAAAAAACATTACAGGTTTTTCTATAAATATAAAATTTATTGGCACTCTTTAACAAAAAGGCGGCACACAAAATTGCCACGGCGCAGAGGTTAAGAATCACTGTCCTTTATAATACAGAGTGAGTATTATGCAAATCCATATATTTTAGTGAGTAAATATAAGCACAACCGTGACTATTAGTCTGTTTTCAATATTTCTAGTGAACAATATATTTTTGGATAAGTTTTCATTATTTGGGTTTACCTTAAATGAAATACCTAAAGATAATTTTTTTTATTTAACAATGCTTTACTATGTAGATTGAAATTTTACATTCAATTTTTGTGAATTAACTATGCATTATCATGCAGATAAAAATTGTTCTCACCATGAAGTTTATGAATCATTACATCTCTCGATTAACAGTGGTGCCGTGGTTATGCAACTTTTATTTCCAGAGTATAGC
>JAPDSC010136094.1:69312-110787 GCA_026290005.1 Latrodectus geometricus | reverse complement strand
ATTAGTACACAAATATATTCTACTAATATAGCGACACATTATAGGTCTCTAATGGTGAGCCATGTTTGAAAATTCATTCGAATTAATGTGTCTGCTGGCTTCGTAACATGTATGCAACCCCTTTTGTTTCTAATAATATAAAAGAAAGCTTTTATGTAATTGAAGTATATGATTAAATTTATTAGCATGTTAAAAGCTTTACGTAAGGAAATTTTATGGATAACTTTTTCTAAATCTTTTATAGTGGATTTTATTTTTCAAACATCTATTTTAGAAACACTTATATTAGAATCCTAAAACGTTTAATATTAGTAAAGAAATTTATTCACCTAATATAGCGACAGATTATATGTTTTAATAGTGAGCCTTGCTTGAGTAAGCACACATATTAATTTGTCTGCTGTCTTCGTATTATTTATTCAAACTTTTTTTTATAATAATATAAAAGAAAGTATTTTAATTAATTTAAGTATACGATTAAATTTGCTAGCATTTTATAAGCTTCACGTAAGGAAATTTCCAAGAAAACTATTTCTAAATATTTTTTAATGGATTTTATTTTTCAAACATGTATTTTTGCAACTCTTATCTTAGAATCCTAAAACTTTCAGTATTAGTAAAGTAATATATTCTATTAATATAGCGACGCATTATAGGTCTTTTATTATGATGAACCTTTCATTAAAATTTACTGATATTAATGTGTCTGTTGTCATCGTAACATGTAATTCAAATGATTTTTTCTATTTATATGAAGGAAAGTATTTTAAATTTGTGATTAAATTTTCAAGCATGTTACATGATTTTGTTGTAGAGAAATTTTTAAGAAAAATGTTTTATGACAATTACAATTTACTTATTATTTTATGGCATTTTTATCTTTAATTTTGAAACGTATATATTTGCAATAATTATGTTTGAATCCTAAAACGTGTGGTGTTAATAAAGAAAAATAAGCTTTATTAATATAGCGACGCATTATATGTCATGAACAGCAAATTTAAAAATGTGAATGTACTTGTATTATTGTGTCTGCTGTATTTGTAACATGTACCCAAATATTTTTTCCAATTGGTATATTGGCATGTATTTTAAAATAATTAAATTTAACATTAAGTTTGCTATTATGTTGCAAGCTATTCCGTAAAGAAAATTCTAAAAAAAAATTTCTAATTATTAGATAACAATTTTAATTCTAGCTTATTTTATCCTTAATTGTCAAACATACTTAAAGGTAATACTTACCTTTAAATCACAAATTGTTCACTGTTAATATGGAAAAATTCTTCTTTCAATTAATACAGCGACACATTATATGTCATTAATGGCAAAGCAATAAATGAGAATGCAATCATATTAACGTGTCTTCTGTCATCGTAACATGTATGGAAATTTTTTTTCTAATAATATAAAGGAAAGTATTTTAAATAATTAAAATTTACTATTAAATTTGTAACCACGTTACAAGCTTTTCTTGCAAAGAAATTTGTAACAAATTTTTTCTAATTCTTTGATTGCAATTTTTATTTAAGAGAACTTTATCTTGAATTTGAAATAGTTTGAATCCTAAAACTTTCAGTGTTAGTAAAGAAAAGTTCTTGTCTTTATAAATATGGTGACACATTTTATGTCAAATTACAAAGGAAATTTTTCTACAAATTAAAATATTTCTTCAAGTGGATTTCAGCTTAAATATTGAAATATGTATATATATCAGCAATATATCTATTTAAATCCTAAAATATTCAGAATTAATATAGAAAATTATTCCTCTCTATTAATATAGTGACACGTTATATGTCTTTAACGACAAAGCAATACATGAGAATGCACTTATATTAATGTGTCATCTGCGAACTTCGTAACAAGTGCACAAATCATTTCTTCCTATTTATATAATGACAATTATTTAAAAAAATTTATATTTAACATTAAACTTTCTTGCATGGTACAAGCTATTCATGTAAGGAAATTTGTAAGCAAAATTTTTCTAATTTTTTTTCAAGCGGATTTTATATAACTTCAATTTTTAAACTTATAGGTTGGGGAAAAAGTAATCCGTTATTTTTTCGGTAGACGTCTGTAGTGATCGATATCTCGTGAGGTATCTATCAAACAATTTCAGATTTATACTCATTGGAAAGGTGACATTTGACACTAAAATATCCTCTTGCAGTTTTTTGTTTGATTAATTCAATTACGAGTACAAGGTTTTAAAAATGGAGGACAACAAACAGAAAATTCGATACATTTTCGTTTTTCTCTTGTAACGACGAAAAAGATAGCCGGGTGGCTAAAATTGTGAAAGGTGTTTATCGTCCTATATAAGACTGTAACAACCACTTACATACAATTTTTGTTTCGTCGATTCCGTTCGGGTATTTTTGATGTTAGAGATGCACATCGCATGTGGATACAGCATCGTCGAAAATGTCTATAAAATATCAAAAATAATCGAAGTTAACCGCATGTCAGCAGTCATAACGCGCAAGACCTAAAAATCTACATGAAAGCTGTTTTAAACCTTTTTACAAAGTGAATCCAAAAGAAGTTACATAAAGTTCACGTAAAAATAATGGATTTCTTTTTCCCCAACCTAATATATATTTGCTATACTAATCTGTAAATCTTAAAACGCGTTCTATGTTAATAAAGAATATTATTTCTGTCTGTTAATATAGTGAGACATTATAGGTATTTAACTTCAAAGCCATAGATGAGTATTCAATCATATTATAGTGTGTGGCTTCGTAACATGTACGCAAAGCTTTTTTTCAGATTTATATAATGGAAAAATATTTTAAATAATTTAAATCATTAAATTTGCTAACATATTAAAAGCTATTTGTGTAAGGAAATTTCAAAGAAACATTTTTCATATTATAATATTATAATTTTTATTCTAGTGGATTTTAGCTTCAATTTTTAAACATATATACTTTCTATACTTACCTTTAAAGCCTAAAATGTTTATTATTAATAAAGAAAAATATTTCTCTCATTTAATATATTCACACATTATAGGTCTTTAGCGCAAAGCGGCTTAGAGACATATCTATTTAAATATTTTATTGCATATTTAAATAAATATTTATTTAATTTATAAATTAGTTTTACTAGCATGCTACATTCTTTTCTTGTAATGATATATCATATGAAGAATTTTTTTTAATTCTAGAAAGCAATTAATTTTGTGTAATTTGATTCTAAATCGAATTTTCTAACGTATACATTTAAATTACATCCAGTGCATCCTACAACGTTGAGCAGAATAACAAATATGATTTCTCTTCAAAAATAGCGACATATTATATCTCAAATCCATATATAAAAGTGCTCTCATTAATGTGCCTAACTATTTTCAAATTTAGTGGAAAATCTTTAGATAATTTTATTTTAAAATTTGTTTAGGTGGCATGTTACTGGAAGTTTTTCAAAGGTCATGCAAAGAAAAAATGTTTAAAAAAAAAAAAAAAAAAAAAAAAAAAAAAAAAAAAAAAAACTATAATTTAGAATCAAATGGATTTTAACTTCAGTTTTCAATCTTATAAATTTAGAATACTCATCTTTAAAAACCATACTCCCTTCTGAAAATGACTTCCTTTGAAGACAACATCTTTTCTTATTCTTTTTTTCTCAAATGCACAAATTGTTTTTTTTTTTCCTTTTGTACACAAATGCGCAATAAAATGCATTTTTTTCTGCCAAACATGTGTAATTTATTCTCATATAACCTACTACGTCAGTCGACCACGTATCAATCAGTTAGAAAGTTTCCCAGCCACAAGATCCACCTAAAACCGCAATATTCTTTAATTGTTTTGAGCAGTGTAATTCGATAATTGTAGGAAAGGAATGAAAATGGAAACTAAAAATTTCTAGAAAATAGTAAATCTTTATGTAGCCAAATACTCGTGAAACTAGAAAAAGAATCGAATTTTCTTATTCCCTTTAAAAATTGTGATCGAAGACAATTCTAAAGAATATACGAAGTATGCGACATCGGGAAGAGAAGAAAAGCGAGAGACCTAATCTAGAGTCAACACAACTTACAGGTGCTATTATAATATGAATATTTAAGACGATTCTATTATCTTCCCTCAATACAACATGTTTACTTTCATTTTTTTTACTCAGAAATGTTCTCAATACTTAATAATTCGCAACGCATTTGCTTTAAGAACAGAATAGCAATTTGAGATTGATTATTTCATTTGTGAATTAATCATACATAACTTTATATGAAATTTTAAATCGATTACACCGACAAAACAAATGACTATTCAATTGATTTTTCGGTTAAATTGCGGTTTAGGTCCCCTTCTTCACCAACTCGAGAATTTGAAACACTTTTTCGCGATTGCTCATTAATTACTCTTTTGCTTTAGTCTTTTCATTGGTCGCTAATTAAGTTTCACTTTGAAATAGCGGTAGAATTTTCGCCATGTCATCGGCGTATTTGAAAACGCGCCAAGCAGGGGACCTAAAGCACATTTTCACCGATTAATAGTCAGTCTACTTTTACTGTTTTGCAAAGTAAATGAAAATGAGATATAATAGCACACCAGATTTGAAAAATTGCACAACTTAGTTACAGGAATTATATTTTTAATTATATTAATAATAAATTGTTTTGCTTTGGATCTATCCTCATAAATTAAACCTTTTTACATTCCTCACAAAACTACGAGAATACATCCAAAACAAAATAAAAAAAAAGGTTCTAAACAGCAACATGGGAATAGTATCATGGATGGTATATTTCATCCCCAAAAAAGAATGTTTCCCCCCCCCCTACCGTTGCAGAATTAGCTAATGTAAGTTTGTAAATGTCTCAAACCTATTTAAAAATGGTAAAACTCTTAGAAATATCTCATTTTGAAATGTAAGATGTGATCAATTCCTTGAATGAAGGATGTGTCTGAAATCCGGAATGAATCACGCAAATGCTGTTATTCGGAATTATGTCAATTTAGCATGATAATGTAAGGACTCATTCTGTTCACCAAATTAAAAAATTGTAACAAATATTCACTTGAGAAGTCTGAAGTTATGCCTTATACACAATCGATGATTGACATCTATTTTTCTCCTTTCCACAGCTGAAGAAAGATTTATAGGAACAAGTTTCGCTTGAGGCAGTTATGTGAAAACAATTGCTAAAAATTGCTGCTACTTGTAAGAAAGTAATGTCTTCAAACCTGGATTAAACTAATTAACTCAATGTTCATACAATTGACTAAATAGATTTTGATGATGTGAAAAAATGATTAAGTATGCTTTCTGTATTTTTTATTTATTGTTAATAAATATTTTATGTAATTTTTATTTATTATAAATAAATAATTTCTCTTTTTTATATTTACGTAAATAAAATTCAAAACTCTTCATTGCAAATAGCAGTTAAAATTTTTTTACATGGTATGTTTTCAATATTAAAATGCTAACTAGTAATAGGTAAGTTCATTTCAAAGGAGAAATATTGTTATAATAAGATGAAAATACTTAAAGCCAATACAAATGAATAAGTTTTCTATTTTGCATAATATACTACAGAATTTTAAAAGAACAAACATGGATTATTATGTTTTCAAAATAAAATAAATGTATCTTAGTCATCACAATATTTGCTCCAAAATATAGGCGGCACTTTTTTTTTTCTAAACACAGTATTTGCTTTAAAATATGGAAACAAACTTTTTTTTATTTCAGATATCTTCCGCCTAGCTGTAACAAGTAAATAATTTAAAAGACATAAAAACAAAATTCGAATTGAAAATAGATTATAATTAAAAAAATAAGCATATAGTATTGATGGTTATTTATTTAAAGTCAATTATTTATTTAAAAATTATTCAATTAGAATTATATTATCTTTCCAAAGATACATTTTAATGAAGACTCAGAATAATGCTTTTTCACACTAGAGATACAACTTTTTTTGCCATCAATAAATTCACAGATTCGCGGGGTGCATATCAATTAAAAAATAGTGCAATCAAAAAACTTATATAAAACACATGTGTCTTACAAGACTGCTATTGATTCTAAGGGAAGAGATGGTGCTACAAATTTCTGTAAATTTATATACAATTCAAAAAAGTTTATTGAGTTAAAATCTTTCTAACTGTTTTAGTTATAAAAAAAAAGCTACGGAATGTTATATGTTACATAATACATTTACCATAAAATATTTACATCGTTGGATATTATTCTAGTTATTTTATTTCTAATATAAAATTTGACATTATTTATACTTGATTAAAACTTCAACAGCTTTAATTTTTGTTCTATTCCTAGTTCCATCCAACTATAAGAACATGGCTGAAGACCCAATTTTATTTTAGAATTTTGTTGTTCAATTCACTAAAAAACTTTTCACATAAATAGGCACTACCAAAAATAAGACATGCACAACACATAATTACGAATTTCTATTTACTTGTATGTACTTCGATCAAAAACAGATTAATATAGAATTTTCAGGGATATTAGGATGAAATAACCTCTTTTACAAAGCAGACATTTATGTTCACAGTTTAATGATTCCTTCCAAATTTTTTTGGAGGAAATCATAGTATTACTTGCACCTGTCTTCACATCATATTTGAGTAATGTTATTACTATTTTCTTCCCTATCATAGATTCAGCACCATCTGTGGTTATAGCAAGTTTATTTAATTCACATTCAACCTGAGCTTGTGTCTGACTCAAATACAATTCTGTTCCTCTACTTTTAAGTACAGTAACACTGCTGGCTAATTCATCTACAATTGTGAAGTCTCCAACAAAGCTACGAATAAAAATAAGTACTTGTGCAATATCTATTACCCTGCTGATTCCTTTTTTTTTTTTTTTTTTTTTTTTTTAAACATTTGGACTTTTATTTATTTATTAAATACATCTGTTGCAAGATCCTTCCTACATCTCGCAATTATCACATTAGAAAAGCTAATATTCAGTATAACTCAAGCCTGTGATGGGCAAAAAAGACTAGCTAAATGCTGAGAAAATTCTTTTACAAAGTCTACATTGACAAAGGATTTTTCATGATTAGCAATATCTTGTGCAATCACATAGATAATATAAACACTATTATTTTTAGCTGCTGTGATAAAAAAGATTTCTAACAATTTAGCTTTGATTTTATTCATTCACCTTATAATTTCGAATATGATCTTCTAATGCAGAATATTTGTTGTGCTTAGTATTATGTCTCATATTTTTGATCACAGCTATACTTTTGATACAAGCAAGACAAATTGTCTTATTCAAAAATTCAACAAAAAAAAAAAAAAAAAAAAAAAAAAAAAGCTTATGATTTATCCTAAAAAAAATCACTTTTCCTTGTTATCATTTTTTGTCAAAACAGCTGGACATTGAGCACATTTTACCTGCCATCTGGAACAACAGATGTAACACTAATGTTACTTTAATTTTAAATTACATGTATATATCTATATTTTTTATAAATAAAGAGTTTTGAGTTGTTAGAATTTAGTTTAATTATATACCCAAAAGTCAAAAAAGTAAAAATGCCAGTAATGACATGCACAAGTCAAAATTATTTGACGTCACATCTATGACCTTATTAAACATTTTTTTATAAAAATGGTATGTTTATCTATAAAAGTTCATCATCCTTAGTTTAGAAAGATATATATTTTCATTGCAAAAAAATATACATATTTATTATAATTTAATTTTAAGTAATAATTTTAAAAAGATGCACCAGTGTGCAATTTACCCATTTCTGAATCATAATAAAAAACACTCATTTACTACATTATCATTTACATCATCAAATACTGATACTTTTTTACCTTGCTTAGCAAAATTCCATATATTTTTAAGTATTTTATATACTGTGTAGAATTTTGACTAATAGTTTTTGCAACTGTGTGTTGCAACTGTAATTTTATTCATAATTGCATATTTTTACTAAACAAAAATATGATGAACATCTTATTTGTAACACTTTGTAACACAGCAAAAAATAAATAAATAAATAAATATTTTACTACCAAACTATTTATAACATAAACATTGAAAAAGTAAATGCCAATACATAGAAAAATATTTATTAGCTTTAAACATGCCTTTTACATTTTAAGGAAGAATTCAATCAAAAAGCATGACAATTTTATAGGAATTCCTCTTTCACAGAACACCATAAATAGACTAGAAAATAAGCATAATGGCCTTTTAACGCAGATTTAATGAAAAACACATCTCAAAAAAGGCACTTTGTTTGGCACTCATATATAACTTCAATATTGAAAACAATATGCATCTACTGACAAAATATTACAGAATCACACTGGCCAAAAATCACATACAATAATGAGGCATTGAATTATCCTCAAAATATTACAAGTGTAAAAAAAACATTTATATTAAAACAGATTTATCATCTATACATTGGTACAAAATATAAAGGCAATAATTTTTATATGCTTTATTAAGACATTTCTGTGCATTAAATAGCAATTAATAATGAGCTATTTTGCTATATTTTTAGCAATTTATGAAGAACAAAGGACAAAAAAAACTTTCAAATAAATAATAAAGTGCAAAAAATACTAAGCAAAATTAAGAGCAATTTCATTTAAAACTTGAGTATGCATATTAAATGTGCATGTGAAGAATGCTTAAAAAATGAAAAAAAAATATTGTAAAAAAATGTACTAAAAATAAAGTTTTGCAACTATAGTGCAAAGGATAAAAATATTCTTAGTAATAGATACTTTTTATATAAAAATTTCATGTTGGAAGACAGAACTAGATCATGAAATGACTTTTATGGAGATTCAAAACATGCAACACTTAATAAAGGAATGAACATAAAATTTAAAAATAAAAAAAAAATCACTTAAAATTTAAAAAAAAAATTAAAAATAGAAACAATAATAACTGAGACACAGAATTACTATTAACTAATATTATTTAGTAGTTTTAAATTTAAATTAACTTTTCAAGACTTATATAATGTATGCTTTTCTCATGTATTCCATGTTACCTTAAAAGAATTACAAGAAAAATATTCAAGCACATAATATAAGACCTAAGTTGCTTGCAATTCTTAACACATTTTTTATATCATAAATTAAGTCTCAATTTTTATAATTCAGAAGACTATAGATTTCAGCTATTAAAGATAAGCAAGATATTTTCTTAGGCAATAAAATTAATTTTTATACAGTTTAAATATATTAATCAAAAAGTAAGATTTTTATTACATGGACCAATTTTAAATACAAACTTTATAATAAATACTGCTCAGGATTCAAAAAAAAAAATTTCCACAGTAAATTTTGTTTTCCTTATTAATTGTCTTATTCAAAAACTATATTATAAAAAAATATATAAATGACAAAACAGAAAGGAATAAATAACATATATTATGAAATAAACTATGACATTTGTAGCTGAATACTAAAGTATCCCAAATGAGCAATGTTATTTTTCATTGTTAAGTTAAAATGATTTAATCATAATGTTTAAATTATATGTAAGTTACATTTAAACACACACATGTTTTTTATATTTTTATACAGCTGTTATACTGTATCATAATCATAGATTGCTACATTGCACGTGTAGTATCAGTATTTAAAAATAAACTTTTGTGCAATATTTTTTAAATATAAAATGGTGATAATATGAATTCTGCAAATATATTTATAATATGCAGAATACAAAAATATTTGTACATATTTATAATGAATAACTTTGCAGGTATAAATATTAGTAAATGAAATATTAATATTACATACTTTATCCCAAATGAGTATTTTTACCAATTATAAGAGTAAAGATTTGTATAAAAAGAGTGAGAAGAATTCTCTTAATGAATTAGTTTAAATTAGAATATTTATAATACTTTAACAAATAGCTGTTATCAGTAATTTCAAAAATCTTAACATTTACACACATAAAGAGAATTTAATTATTCCTTTCTGTACTATGCCTAATCTGATATTTGTGTCTGTTTACAACTTCACTTTAATTTGGGTAAATGAAATTAGGATTCTGGTAAGAAAAATGAAGAAAATGGAATTTAAAATTAAAAAAATGGCAAGAGAAAAAAAAATGATGAATTGTGGATTTGAAAGGTGTATGAACCTATGTTTGTGATTAAACATTGAAAAAAAAAATCCATTTTAAACATTTGTGTTCAAAATTAATAAAATGCAAATGTTAGCACAGCTGCCAATTTCACATTTTAAATTAAAAGTAGGAATACTTATGTTCCATCCACAATAATTAATGTGCAGTAATTTTAAATAATGTTAAATACAATACAGAAATAAAGACATGTTTTTCTAAGATTTCAAACTTTTCTCCAAATTTTAATTGCAATAAAAATTTATTTTCTAGCACTTTTTTTTTTTTTTTTTTTGACCAAAATAATCAGAAATTAAAAAATTTCTGATTATTATGAATCAAGGTCAAGGTAATTATTACGTTAGTAAAATATTATACAACCTATTTTAAATATGTATAAATAAATAAAATAGAATAATTTAAATTCCAGAATTTTTAACTTTCAGATAATAAATTTATATCATATTTAGTAAATCAATGGAAACATCTTAACTTTTTATTAATGCTAACATCTTACTTCTATAACATTAAGCTAGCAGATTCAATTTTTTTAAACAATATTTTTCACATAAAGTAAACATTTCATTTTTATTTTCTACAAAAATTATCATGCAATATTTATAAAAAAAAAAATTGATAACAGAATAATGGCTGATACAAACTAAATAATACACTCAATATTTTACACCTTGTTTAAAATGCATTTTTAAAACAATTGTTTAATTAAAAACAAATTATTCCCATTTTAAGCAATTACATAATAAAAAGCATAGCATTTATAAATAATGATATTATAAGTGGGTGGAATGGAAACACACATTAATATCTAAGATTTCATAAATGGGAAGCTGCACAATATTGTCTTTCTCTTTCCTATCATCTTGTCATACAACAAATTACTTTTTAAAAATATAATAAATATATAAATGTTAAAAATCTAATTTTTAGAAGCAAATTAGACATTTGAAGAAAACGAATAAATAGAAATATTTAGCAGTTGTGCTTTAATAATCTAATACAATTATGGATAGATTTGAAATAAAATAAACAATCAAAATAAGAACTGCGTGGATTAGAAAGGAAAATGATAATTATTAGAAATTATACAGATCTACAATTTAAAACTTTTTTTTTTTATTTACAAACCCACACAAACATTAGGAACTAGGTTCAATGAATAAACAAAAAATATAATTGTAGTAATAAAATTTTTAACATGAAGGTGAAAAATTAAAGTCCATTTAACTTTACTAAAAATAGAGTAACGTATAAAAATCAATTTTTTTTCTAGTTTAAATTTTGAAAATAAAATTTGTTAAGATAACAAAAAAATCTGTAAAGCAATCAAACAAGGGACATGAAACACATTTATTGTAAAATTGACATTTAGCTGCTCTTCAAAAATTGTAAATAAAATTTTTTAGATTTTTTATATTAAAAAATACTTAAAATATTTTTCAGTCAATATTCTAAAACATGGAAAGGTAAATAAATCAAGTATAAATTATATAAACCATTTCTTTTCAATGCATATTTTTAAAAAAGTTACATGTACCAGTTTAAAACTATACATGAAATAGCGCTCACTCTATTTTACTATCACATTCTATTTCTTTTATAATGTCTATTTTAAACTTGCATAAGACTAAATTTTAAAAAACACAAATCTAATTAAAATGGTTTACAAAATAAAAAATTCTCAAAAAAGTGATCATATTTTAAAAATATATAATAAAAATATTAAATAGAGATTAAAATTAGTATGAACAGTAGATTTTTTGTATATTCAGAGATATAAACATTTTTAAAATTTAATGACAATCAATTATAAATTAGCATATTTTATATGCTTATAGTATAGTTAGCATGTAACACAAAATTGTGATTTTAGTTTTTCATTATTGTTTTTTAATTACTAAACATATCAAATTAAATGTCTTTTTACTCAATATTAAGTGAAAACAGGGTATACTTTAATCAAACTGAAATTAATGAAGCCAAATCTCTGAATTAAATAAAACGAAATTTAAAACACACACTGATGTTGCATATTTTATTTCCATTAGAACATTAAAATTCATTTTCTTAACAATTATTATGAAAAAACAAAACCAAGTTAAATCCTTTAAAAATTGTATTTTAAGTACTTTTTTTCAATAACCTTGAGAAGTCAAAAATTAAAATATGCATTGTAAACTCAAAGTACTATAACTTGAGATGGCTTTTAATAAATAATAAATTAAATTATTTTTCATAAAACAAAAAAAAATTATTCAATTAGTAGATTGTATGAATCTTTCCTACTTCATTTTGTAAATTTATATATATATATATAAACATTTTTCAAAATAATTAAATACATGAAATTTGTAAACTGGAAATTCTGTACTCAAATTTATTAAGAAAAATTTGTAATAGTATTAATAAGAGAATCCAAGTATAAAACATATTTTATACATAGTAAATGTATATTTTATTTTTCAGAAAATAAACAAAAATTGAAATACACAAAGTAAAGAATTTGAATATGAAAAAGCATATGAGAAATAAATTTGCCAATAAAATATAAGATGTAAAACAAAATATAAGTTTTTTCAAACAAATATATTTAAGAGTTTCATAAATAATGTGAATAGAAATGATAAAAGTTGATTACAAGAATTAAATTAAAATTATTAAATGTCATCAAGACAAAACTTTAAAAATTTTATGTAATTTACTTTGTTCTTCAAAAAGGCTTCGAATAAGAATTACTTGTATAGTACCTACGAGTAACATAACAACAATAATAACAATTGAGAAATCATTAACTCTAGTAAAATTATGTTCTTGAAGGTTACGATCTCGAGATTCTATAGCTTTCAGCTGATCTTGATGGTGCTTGACTTCATTCAAATTTTCTTTCACTTTAGCAATTGATATCTGAAAAACAGAATTCAATAATTTTGATTCAAATTAAATATATCTTACAGGAATATATTTGAAAATCTTTAAGTTATTCAAAAAAATTTTCACATACTTTCTTAGAATAATATTTTAAAGATAACAAAATTCTTTGTAAATAAAGATTTACAAAGCACTACTATTTTATGCATTTCAGTATTAGTGAAGACATATTTGGGCATCAGTATTAGTGGAAACATGTTTTCTACATCAATAAAAGTTCTTGCACATATGGATAATACTGATATATTTTCTTGACCCCTTTCCTTTTTGAAAGAATCATTCCTTGCTTTTGAAGTTGTTGCAAGACAAATAGGCTTAAATGTAAAGCAAAATACATGCTCTTCTTTGGGAGCAGACTACCAGGCCTTATCTTGTTATTGACTTACATAAATTTGAAACAGTAAAATGTTTTACTTATTTAGGTTCAATTATTACTAATGACAAACAGGGCCGGATTAAGGGTGTCATAGGCCCTAGGCACTCCAGCAGCGAAGGCCCCGAAATAATAAACATTTTTTAACTGAAATTGACCGCTAATATTAAGTAATAATTTTGTTGTAGATATAAATCCGAAAATGTGATGATGCGGTAAAATAACATTATTTTATTTTGGGATTTTAATGTTTTTATTTTTCATAGAGCCATTTTCAATAGCCATAATTCCAGAATTGAGTTTATCTGCAACAATGCAACTTTTATATATACCAAATTCCAAGCAGAATTCCAGGGTTTTAGTACATGAACATGACAAGACATTAGCCACCGGGAAAACCTCTCGGACGGGCACATGCGTTTGACACAGTTGGCCACGTTTCCATGCCCACTACCAAACGCTTGCGCGCGATCGAGAGGTTTTCCCTGCTGCTAAGGTCTTTTGTTTTAGTAGCTCAGTTGTGTAATAAGTTAATATGTAAACACTACGATAGAGGGTGTATGCCTGTGCTTGTATTTAATCACGCTCAACCCCAAGTCAATCTTTAGTTTAAAAAATGGAAGTTAAATTTATTATAAGTAAGGTAAGTAAAGGAAAGTTGTTTTTATACTCTACTTATTTCAACCTAGTTTTTGATTCTGGAATATTGCTTCATTCCATTATAAATAATAGAATTTTCATTTTATCACTTCTTATTAGTATAATAGTCCGCCGTAGAATGCAGCACAATGCAAGGAACTTTGAGTAGGCCTACTATGGGGTGGTTTGGCCATACTATTGTAAAAAATCTCCAGTAGTAGAAATAGTACAGTCCAAATCACCTTTGGAATAGCTTAATTTTAATCCATACTCGTAAATCCAGGTTTCGTTTTTACAAGTTTAAAATGCATTACTTAACAAGTTTAAAATAACTTTTTAGCTTTCTGATAGCATAATAAAAGCGACGGGTGCAAACTAAAATGTATATTTAAAGGTGACGAGAAGATGGAGAAAACAAGTTTAAATTTTAGTTTGTGCGTGCCCATCGCTTTTAATATGGTATATCAGAAAGATAAAAAATTATTTTAAACTTTTAAGCGCAATTTATAAAAGCTTTTTTTAAATATTTTTTTTTAGCGAAAAATGTCTGATGGATATAAAAGAAAACACCAAAGTGGACATGAAAAACGAAAGTTTTGGAAGTTTTTCTGGGTTTCCTCCCATGTGTGGTATATTAATATAATCCACTATGAATGAAAAGTTCTCCTGGAAAGCAATTTACATAGTGAAATTCCATAAACAGCCTTAGGCTGGTAAGCTGTTCAATATGTAGTGTTGAAAAATTTATAGGATTTATCATATTTTTATCTTTGATGCTTATATAAAATAGTTCAGTAATGTAGCATTTAAAAAAAAAATTTGCAGTATAGCAAATCTATTAAATTTCTAGCAGAATTGTGTGGTATTAAAACTAAACAATTAGATGGGCTGCATTAAGTAATATATTGATTCAAAATATTAAATTTTTTGCACTGGCAGCATGTGTTTGAATTGTAAGTTTATAGTTAAAATTTTGTCTCCATATTGTTATTCACAGTGAGTTTAATATTGATTTTATTTACAATTTATCTTTTTAGAGTATGTGTTGACTGTGATATTATCAAATTTGCAAAAAAGATTGTAGAATACATTAAAAAAATTTCCTAAATGCTTATGTCTGTATTCTTAAAGTTCCAGTTCAAGTTTAGTTCTTTTATTCTGATCTCAGTACTGGATTTATGATGTAAAAGTTTATAAAATCGAGTGCTTATATAATTGATAAATATCAAGTGAAATTTTTTTTTCTTATTTTGAAGATGTATATATCTGATATCATTATTGAATTATATAATATGGATATTCAATTTGAAATATATCAACAAAGAACTATTGTATTTCTAATAGTTATCAATTTGTAACTTTACCTTAATTGGAGTATTTAAGCATATTTTTCCTTGATTAAATATTTCTTGTCTAATATTCTACATTACTTTTAGGTTGTTCATTATGTAGAAAAACCATCTTCTTTTGTGAGCAATGTGTAGTTTATATTTGTTCTGTGGAGTTTATATTTGTTCACCCAAAATTTATTCTCATTTAGCTGAAGTATTTAAACAAAAACAGACTGTTTGTGGGTAAGAATTAAATCATCTGAAGTCTATTTTTCAGAAAATGTTAATATTTGTCGGTCAGATATAAGCTTCACATAAAATGACCTTGTAAATTTGTTGTATTTTTCAGAATTATTTAATACTTTTAGTATGCTATTAGTTTTTACTTAAATATTAAAATATATCCAGTAAAAATTATGTGAACTTTTTCTATAAATTATGTTCCATTGCATATACATTTATATTAAATACATTCACATCTCATTCGATGTGCCTCCTATTTTCGCTGACTCTTATAAGTTACATTTAAAGCCAGTACACTTCAATATATAATTCTAGAATTCTATTTTCAAGTATGCTGTTTCATTCAATTTATAAGCATTAAATTTGTAAATTTGGTTTGTTACACCTGCTAAGACCACTGGATTTATAGAATTGCCTTACCAATATTTAGAATTTACTTCAGTGAATGTTAAACAATCTAAATTGGATAACTTTAAATGAATTTTTATATTGTGTTCTTGATTGTGTGTTCCACCATAGCTAATATCAGTTGTTAAGTACACTATTGATATTAGCTGTGTTAAGCAATATTACTGTTTTAAAAAATACCTTTTGTGTTAAATATGAGTTTAAAACATGTTTTGCTATCACATTCCTAATGCAATATTGTTACTTACAATAATTCAGGATAGTAGTGAAACTATTCTCAATTAAGACTCTAATAATGAGTTATTTCATGCTCTAACTATTAGATTATCAAACTATACATGAAAATTGCTATATTTTCAAGGTTTATTGTAAGCAATATTGTGTCAAAGGATTCACTCTACTTATAATTTTTTTATTCTTCAGTAATTGAACTGGACTGAAACTGTTCACTATGATTAAGCACAATTGTTGTATTGTTGTTACTCATGACACTTGGCGAAGCCAAGTTCGCCCCGCCCGTCTGGGACTGAGGAAATGAAGTCAGAAAGAGAGTCTTCCATTTTTGAACTAAGCCTCTCTTGAGGGTAGAAGTATGACTTAGGTTTATAGAGATTGCATCATAATGTGGGTCTTCCAATTTAAAAATAGGAAGCCAGAGAAGACTCAAGGCCTGGCTCCTACCACCCCCAAAAGTATTAATTTGGAATTGGAACATGGAAGACATTGGGACCACAACATATTTTTTGCGCCCCAGTTAGTGAACACAATGGATTTTCAAATAATCCTGGTTGGTCAGGGTATCGAGAACGATGCCCTGACCAACCAGGCCACTGCGGCCCCAACAAAGTTGGTAATTATATATAATAGTCTTGTTACAAATGGCGCAGCTTGTCCTTTTTGGACCTTGTGCCACAAAACTCAACCAACCAGTCTTGTTACAAAGGAACTCTTATTTAATAAATGTTTTTCAATGACAATAGATTTTGCAAATTTCTAGATAATGCTAGTTATTGATATTGAATGCTTAGAGGAATCAAAATTTGATCATTGCACAATAATACTAAATTAATTGCATTATTTTAACTGTGCAAAAAATTTTCTTTAATTTATCATTTTTTGTATTTATCCAATTGCTTTTACTATTTTCTGAGTTTCTGTAAAGATTCATTGTCTCTTTTAATTAGATGTAAAGGAGCAAATTAGTAAATTTTTAAATAGCTACACTAGTAAATTAAGTCTTTCAAGCAATTTGTTGTTTAAAAATGCCTTTTGTTTTAATGTTCTTTAATGCTCAAGTTATTTGATCTAGTACATCAACGATTAGTTCTTTGACTTGTCTTCTTAAAGTATCTCACAGTGTCTTTTACCGTCTCTAAAATCAATATGATACTAAAACTTTTGTATCCACCAGATATGTTCAAAGCTGTCTATGAGCTACAACACCTGCAGAAAATGGTTTTATAGTTCTTTCATTCTGGAAGCCATTTCTGTACCGCAACTTGTTGCAGATCATTCTATGGCATCAAGAAAAATATAGTGCAATGTGAAGGAGTCTTCACTGTGCAGATTCTATACAAGATGAGCAGTTGCGTATGTCTCCCCTTATTGGATGACAGAAAATATTATAAGGTTTATAGAGATTGCATCATAATGTGGGTCTTCCAATTTAAAAATAGGAAGCCAGAGAAGACTCAAGGCCTGGCTCCTACCACCCCCAGAAGTATTAATTTGGAATTGGAACATGGAAGACATTGGGACCACAACATATTTTTTGCGCCCCAGTTAGTGAACACAATGGATTTTCAAATAATCCTGGTTGGTCAGGGTATTTTGGGCAAGCAAACATGTTTTTTGGACCAAGAAGCAATGTGCTTCTGTACTTTTACTGGTGAGTCCAGATTCATATGGGAGAGTGCTTCAGGACATCTGATGATCTGGAGGCAACAAAGCATCGGTTATCATGAATCCAATACTGGAAAGACAGTTACCACAGTGGTGGAATAATAGTTTGGGCAGGAATTTCAATTGATGCTCACTCTGACCTTCATGTATATCAGGGAGGAACTGTGACTTGTGTACGATATTGAGATGGGATTCTTGATCCACATGTCTCATGTTTCAGGTCGATTGGCAATGATTTCATTCTGATGGATAATAATTCCGTATTTCATCTAACTGTAGTTGTTGAGGACTATCTTGAGAGTCTTGATTTGGAGCGAATGGAATGACCAGCTCAATCTCAAAACATGAATTTCATTGAGCATTTGGGGAACTATTTTGGTAGACGGATTGCTGCTTTAAACCCTTCTCCAAAGTCTATAAGGGAGCTAGAAAGCTAATTTTGTACCTGGTCTTCATTTTCCATTTTGGTAATTAATAAATTAATTAATGTTGTGAGAAGTCTGCCACAAATGCATTCAAGCTAAGAGGGAACATACACACATATCCCTTATCAAAAAAATCCATGTTTCTATGAGATTTTACCACATAAAACTGATTATTTTCTTTTTCAAGAATGAATTTTTTTCAACGTGATGGCTTTTTTGTTGTAAATTATTTCTATTTTCCGAATCTACTGGCAAGTTTTTTTGTTATAAATGTATTTTGTTCAAATCGGACCTACCTGGAAATCCAAACCTGTGTAACCAATTCCTTACAGGCTTTAATGACTGGAAAAACGCACATTCGAGAATTTCAAGTCATGAAGTGTCAAAAGAACATTTTGCATCTATTTCTGCTTTAGTGAACTACCAACAAACTAGAAAAATTGATGAGACGTTTGATATTGTCAAGGAAAAAGAAAGCACACATTGGACAACGGTTTTAAGAAGAGTAGTGGAAGTAATTAAGTTTTTGGCCGAAAGGGGACTAGCGTTTAGAGGCGATAATGAAATACATGGTGATCCTAGTAATGGCAATTTTCTTGGGTGTATCGATCTCTTAGCCAAATTTGATCCGTTTCTAGAAGAACATGTAAGAAGATACGGTAATCCAGGCCGCGGAAAAGTATCATATTTATCCTCCACAACGTATGAAGAACTAATAATTTTACTGGGGTCAAAAGTATTGGAAAAAATAGTTACAGAAATCAAAGAAGCCAAGTATTATGGAATCACTGTGGATTCTACACCTGACGTTAGCCATACGGATCAACTCTCCATAGTTATTAGATATGTCTCAAAAACTGGAGCTATATATGAAAGATTTTTGATGTTTGTTAAAATAGAAAAACATGATGCCAAGTATCTTTTTGACACTCTAATTTCAGTTTTAGAAAATCAGGGAATAGACCCAAAATTTTGCAGATGTCAGTCTTATGACAATGTGGCTAATATGAGCAGAGTGTATTCGGGAGTACAAACTAGATTTAGGGAAATCAACAGCACAGCCACTTGGGTACCATGTGGAGCTCATAGTCTTAATCTAGTTGGCACAGCGGCGGCAGAAAGCTGCTTAGAAGCTGTAAAATTTTTTGAAATTTTGCAATCGCTCTACAATTTCTTTGCAGCATCCCCTCAAAGATGGTCTAAACTAAGGTCTTTGGGAAGTAAAATTTCTGTAAAAAGACTTTCAGAGACCAGTCAGCACGTTATGAGGCAGTAAAAACATTATGTGCCCATTATGATGATATACGTGGTATTCTTACAAATATTTCAACTAGTGAAGGTATGAAACCTACAACAGTGATTGAGGCACAAACCTTAATCCATCAAATGAATACTTAGGAGATGGTATTATTCACAGTTATTTGGGAAGATCTACTAAAACATGTCGATATTGTAAATAAATCTCTTCAAGAACCTGGCATCGAGTTTAACACGATGGTGCGACTTTACGACAGTTTAATTCAATATTTATCTCACTGCAGAACTGAGGACATGTATAATAGATATTATCTTAAGGCAAAAGCCCTTGCACCAGATTCAGAATTTAAAGAATCCGAAACTAGAGTTCGTAAGAGAAAATGACAGTTCGATGAAGGGTCAGATGAGACTCCCTCTCGCAGTGCCAAAGATCCCTTTAAGATTAATGTTTTTTTTATTGTTCTGGATGTGCTTTGCGCTGAAATGACAAAGAGACGCACTGCGTATACCAGCCTTTATGACACATTTAATTTTCTTACGGATAATACACTGACCAAGGACATTATCAAGGTTAAGGCTCAAGTTCTGATAAAAATGTATCCGTCTGACTAAGAAGAAAACTTTGTTGATGAGCATTTGATTTTTTCAAATTTGTACCCCAAAACCACCTCTATAATGGATCTCATCAAATTACAAATAAAGGATAAACTTGTGTCAAGTTTCCCAAATGTTAATATTGCATTGCGCATATCCCTTTCGATATTGGGTTCGAATGCAGAAGGAGAAAGATCATTCTCCAAGTTGAAGCTTATAAAAAATTTTATGCGTTCAACTATGGGTCAAGAGAGAACTTCGTCACTGGGCCTTCTGTGTATTGAAAGTGATGTCGCTCGCGGCATAAATTTTGAAGATATAATACACGAATTCGCTGTGTCAAAATCCCGTAAAAAGGAGTTATTTTAGGATCTACTTAGTAAACCAAACGTTTTGTATTCGCATTTTTTGTGTATTTGTATTTACATATATTATTTTGACCTTCACTATATAATAATATAAAAATGTTTATAAGTTTTTGGGGTATTTTTATTTCAATATATTTTTTTTTTCAAAGCCCTAAGACCTTTGGCCTTCGTAGGCCCTAAGCACGTGCCTAATTGGTAATCTGACCCTGGTGACAAAATAATAACTGAACCTAAATAAATTTCAGGATATCTCCAAAAATAAAAAAAGAATTGATTGTTATTGGTAAATAGGCCTTTTTTGTGACTATGGTGACTTGGTTGGTTAGGGATTTTATTTTCATTAGGTTTAGGTTAGGTTAAGGGTTTCTTCTTCATTGGTTGATTAGGTCTTCATCACAAAGGAAAAACATCTAGTTGGTTGAAACTTTTTTAATATATAATCTGTGGACTATATACAAGAAAATACAGTAAGCAAGCAGTGTTTGGAAAAAGATGTGCAGTTTCATATATTCACTTAAAAATCCAACATTGTCAACATTATGCCTAGCAGAGAAGAATGTATTTCATTCTTTATTTCTTTACAATAATTGAACAAATTTGAAATTCGTCACTAAATAATCTGTGTCACCTTTAAACAGAATAAAATTGTTATACTTAAGTATATTTTAATTTTAATATTATGATGAAATATTGTACATAAATATGTAATTTAAATGTTACAGTAAAGATCTGTGTCTTTTGTTGAAATGATTTTATTAATCATTTTATGTATTAACTAGTCAAAATTTTTTTAAAAATATTGATAATAATTGATGATTAAAATTAATTTTAAAACTCTAACAACCAAAATTTTATATAGTTATGTAAATGAAATTTTGAAAAATTTAAAATAGAGATTATATATAAATTATTCTAATATTCTTTAATCAGAAAAATAAATTTTTTCTTCCAGTTCATATGAATTTAAAAATATTAATAAAAATTTATATAAAATGGATTTTAGTTTTTGATTATTTTATTTATATTAATATTTTAATATAAAAAAAAAACAATTATATCAAAATGATCAAATATGAATATGATCAAAATGAAAAAATGATCAAATCAATAATAAGAGTGGTTTTCATTAATAGGATAGAAGGATCAATTGTTTTCAGGAAATTATAAATAATATTTATTTCGAAGAAAATAATTTAAGTTATTTTTTTAAATAAAATTTTTTAAATAGAACTGGAAAATCCAAAATCATTTCATAAAGATAGAAGGGAAATTTTCATATAAAAGTTTGTTCATTCACAAATTAGTTTTCTTTTCCCTAGTAATTTCTCCCCCTTTTTTTCCAATTCACAAAATGCATTTTAGACATCAAATATGTATAGACCAAGAATTTCAAAGATCAATAATTTTTGGCAGTAAATAGTTAAATATTTTCAGATCCAACTCCATTTGCCTCTCTCAAAATTTTCCCCTCTAATTTCAGTTTTTAAAACTTAAAGTGCCTATAAAATAAGTGAACAAAGCTTTCTCCCACTTTTTTTTCTTTTTAATGAATAATTAACCTTGAAATTTAATATTCAACCAAAACTATTGGTCAAAAACAGTTATGTCATATTTCTATTAGTAATAATTTCACATGGAATTGATAAAGTGATAGTTTCTCAATTTATGAAGGTGATTCTCAGTATGGATAATTTTTATTGGAGAAAACATCAAGAGTTAATACATTATAAATAAATCATTATCTAGATGAAACCTAGTACATGTAATAGATCTCATATGAAATACTTAAACATCTGTCAGGGCTAAAATAAACATTGTGCACTATAATAATCATTAGCAAAATAAGACTAATGAAGCATTATTTATTCCCAACTCACAGTTTATACTTATAGTATATTTCTTTCATTTCGTTAATAGCCCTAAGAAATGATACTGTATTCTGTCCAGTTTAGAGTAAACAAATTAGCTGACCCAAAAGTATAAAAAAAATTAATTTACTACTTTTCCTCATGAATTGCCTTACCGAAAGAGGATGCTGCTACTTTTCTTTAAAATTTGGAGACTTTTTTCATCTAACTAACATCATTCTATTACCAGAAACTACCTAGTATTTTTAATTGTAAACAATTTTGTCTTTTTCTTAGTAGAATTTTAAAAAGCAATATATGTGTGTGCTATATTATTGAAGCTTCAAGTTTTTTTCATGGCAAGGGCACATTTTCTAAAAATAGTTAAACATGTTTTAAAAATGAAGAGATAACAGCATTCATTTACAGTAAAAATTTATAGAAAATGAAAGTTTGCTCATCATAGTATTTGAAAAATGGGCAGAAAAAATTTTCAATAGAATTTGCCTGTAGAGTTTGTTTTTAATACAGTAAGAGATAAAGAGCTTTAAGCAATAATCTTTCATTTCATTAACTTCCATTTTGTTACATAATTCTTATAGTATATATCTCAGCTTCTGAGACATATTATTTTCACATTCTCAATTATTTCCATAGTTTGAGTTTTTAACAATAAAATCATATTTCAAGAGAAGAAAAAAAATATATATATTAAGTGAAAAATAATGTTTTTTGATAGTTTCAAAAATTTACGTAACATTAAAATAAAAACTTAATTCTTAAATAATAGCAAAATTGATAATAATTTTCATAAAATATGTTTGTTATTGATGGTATAACTATTTATAATTAGATAATGCTTTCTTTAAAAAATAACAATAAAGCAATTTAACAATAAATAAATTGCTTTTATTCTATGTACCCAATATGTATAAATACCAAGAAAGCTGAACACTACTGAATATAATAAGAGAATAAAATGACATTACTGTGATTTGAAATTATTTTTAAACAATAATTAATAACTAAACAGACCTGACATATCATTACTAAATATAATAAGAAACAATGATCTTAAAAATATTTTATTAAGGTATTCTAGGAATTATGAATAATTTTTCAGACAAAAGAAAAATATATTAATTTCTAACAATTTTAAAGTAAAAAAAAAAAGGCCAAGCCAGCAAACTAAATATTAAATTTAACCCATCAAGGACTAGGGCAAGATTAAATAGTCATTAGTGTTTTGTTTTAAAAAGATAAACTTTATTTTTAATTAATAGTTTGTATATCTGATAGCAAAAATTTGAAGAACAGTAAACATAGATTATTTTTTTCACATATGATCTCTAGCTTTTTTAAAACATGAAATTTATAAAATGAGTGTATCATTAATAATATTTTAAATTGGTAAAAATAATATCATTAGAGGAAAAAATAATTGTGCATCATAAAACTTCTAAGGAAAAAAATTTTTCTAATAATCAAAATCATTGTAATGGTTTCTATTACTAAAGAAGAATTGTTCAAATACTAACTTTATAAAGTTTATTGTTGATATATTTATATCAATAAATAAGCAAAAAAATGAATACCTTTATTTGATCCATAGTGTCATTATAAAGTAATTCGGGTGAAAAGTCATATTCATCCCATTTATCATCAGAATCTTCAGAATCTGAATCCACAAATACTTCAAAGTAAACAGTTTTTACAGATAAAAGACTATGCTGATTATCAAAACAAAATTTATAATCACCATCTTGTTTCACATCAAACCTGCAATACAAATGTTCATTGGATAAACATAATATTAATATTGAATTTTACTCATAGAATTTGTTTAAAAGTGAAACAATTTTCAGTTTTTCCTGTTTAGCTTCAATGTACCAAAAATCTCTCAAATCCTTAGCATTTCATTTTTTAAAATTATGTTAAAATTAATGATTTAATAATATTTAAGTTTTTTTTTTTTTTTTTTTTTTTTTTTTTGCAATAAAAATTCAGTTTATGTATAATTTTAGTTTGCCATGAAATGAAATCTTATATAAGTCCAGAACTTCCTCAATACATTTGAAAATTAATTGTTTATTAGTATATTTAAGGTAAAAATATATATAACATTTGATTAATTTAAATATTATATGGTTTATGTACTTCATTGATAACAAACTAATAGCACATAAACAATCCAAAACTCAAAAGTTATTTTGGCCTATTAAAACATCTAGTAAAAAAAATGATAGATCTTCTTTTCAAGTTTTATTAAAAAACTTGGAAACTTCTTACAACTTGTTTACATTTAATTTCTTTAAGTTATTTATTGATTAAACAAATTTTAGAATTTTTTAAATAAATATCTATACTTCACTTTAATATTATTTAACAATTAAATGTTGAATCCTCTTATGTAAACCATAAAAGATATTTTTGTCAGTATATATATCAACTATTTGATTTTCCTCAAATAAGGAAATAAAACGTTTTTTGACTATATTTTCAGAGGGTTATTAATACTATATCAAAGATCTACGAAATGTATAGATCTCTATTTGACCAAAAAATAATTACATACTTGAAAGAAAATTTCTATTGTAGTCCATAAATTGAATGGGTGGCTGTAATTAAATTACTTATGCAAGTTTAACTGAGTTGTATGATTGTTGCTCTGATAAAAGTTCAATAATTTTTTCTTTTCAAGTTTTTTAAATTTTATATCTATATGAATTGCTTAAACATATAATTAAGCATGTATAAAATAATAAAATTAAAAAATATTCAATGACATATGCTGGTCAAGAGAGTAACTGAAATGAAAGAAAAATTCATTAAATAAAGTCTAAATGAGTTTCATAAAATTTTCTATTTTATGACATAACTATTAAAATATGAGAGCATCTTTCTTTAAAAATTATATTTAACTTTATTACTTATGTAATAATTTTTATATTTCAACAGTAAATATATAAAAATAAATTTTAAATGTTTTCTTCTGAAGCATAGAAAGACTTAAATTAGAAACCAAAGGATAAATTTACATAATACTCATTTGACTACTTAAGTCAAGAAGAAATTTTTTAAGCTACAATAAAAAAAATTTGGATAGCTGGGTTCAAAATATATGAAGTTAAATATTGTTGATTTTAATATTTTTATTTTCCAGAAATTTTAAAGTTTTTCTTAAAAAAAAAAAAAAAAAAATAGAAATTATTTTACAAGATTCCAATATATTTAAGAGCATATAGCTATTATTTGTCTCACTGCTTGGTTTTTAGTTGATGAATTATTTATTCTCTCAGAAGATACTTGATAAATTTTATTTTCACCTGAGTTGCATCAGATTTTCTTATGAGTAGAAGTTGGTAAATGTTAAGTGATGTTGCACTTCTGAATAATTTCAATATAATATTAAAAATTTCAAAAATGTATAAACATTTGTGGAGTTTGAAGAAATATGTGTTTTTAACTAGCATTAAATTTTCTTACATTAATAAAAAAAATATTTTTTGAACATTAGAATTTGTTTTGACATGAAGGAAAAGTTATTCCAAGAAGTTATTCAATTTTGTTATTCAAAGAATAAATAAAAATAAAAATACCGAAAATTTAAAAGTGTCTATTTCTGAAAAATAAAAGTCTTATATAATATTGAAAAAATAATATACCTGTGGTTAGCATCAGATTTTTTGTAATCTGATATCAATTCTTTACCATGTGGAGAGAAAAATTGAAAATTTATGTCTAATTCTTGGTTAATATTCATTTCACCAAACATTGAGTCAATGACCTAAAATCATAAAGGTTAAAATAAGTTTATTATAATTTAATAAATGTCTTATTGTGCAATATTCTTTCATGATAATTAAGCTAGCTAGAAAAAAAAATTAAAACTTTCATTTTTTGAATATACAAATAAAATAATAATTTAAAACAAATTATTACCAAAAACAATTTTGCTTATTCTTATTTGCTTGGAAGCAAATCATTAAGAGGATACTATTTTACATAATGCTATGATTTCAAGATAACCAATCTTTAATAGTTTCTAAATGAAACTATTCCTCAAACTAATATTTACAAAAATTGATAAATAAATTAACTAAAGAGAAATTTCATTTAAAATTATGAGAGAACTGACTTTATATAGTTTGTGATAAGAATTATCTTGATTTATTATACATAACCACAGATTGCGTAGGTTTTATTGAAAAGGATGATTAATGAACTTTTCTTCTAGAGTTTACAAAAATTTTAAAAACTATTTCATGTTTTTCCTACTTACTTCATGAGTTCTCCAGAATTTCATCAATGGAAATAATTTAATTTACAGTTTTCAGTGATGAAGCATTCAAATTTTGAAATATATCCCTATGCAATTACAATTAACTTTATAATATTGATTGAATTACATGATTGTTTCAGTAAAATTTCTTAAATAACATTAATAATTATAAAATAAAAAATATATTTTGTTTTAAGAATTTTAAAATCATTACTCAACTCAAAGAATGTACCAAATCCAGAAATTATTATAGATTCAAAAAAGAAAAACCCTTAATTTGGAAACAGGAAATATTCTCTCATGATAAAAAAATATTTCCTTAAAAAAATGCAGAAAAAATCAATTCTCAATGTATTCATTAACAGGTAAGTACACAGATAATGCAAATTATAACTTTCTTATTTTTAAATTGATTTTAGGCTGAAAATATTACCTTAACAGTTTCCTTTACTTTTGAGAATGCCTTTGATAAAGTACAAATTAAAATCATCCTATATTCTTCTATTAAAGAGTATTTAAGGCATTGTGTGAGTGTCTGTTTTAGATATAAAAATCTATTTATTAAGGGTTCTCACTGAGTGTAAAAATGAAGTTCAGGCAAAAGATGAATGTTTTTAAGGTATTCTTTGATTTCTTTATTTCATTTCCATAGATTCTATTTTAATGATATTTGGGATAACCAGCATTGACTATGCAGGTGATTTAACCACAATTAGAGGTAAAATTGGAAAAACAATTTCCAAAGTAATATTCAAACATTTTAAATGGGTTAAGACTTTGTACAATACTGAAGATCTTCTTTAAAAAAATCACCTTAGTTGCCCACACACAAAAAAAAAAAGAAAAATTCTCAATTTTAAATAAATCTTTCCTTTTCTGCTAAAGAATTATCTTGTTCTAAGAAAGTAAAACCCTCATTTTTTTTTTTTTTTTGGATAGGAATATTAATTGGAACAAGCATAATAATTTTTGATTTGATAAAGCTAAGTGAGAGTTGAGGAATTGCAGGATATACTATCAGAAAAACATATTTATAAAATTATTTATTGAATCTATTTTACAATTAATCCTATAGTTTAATGATAAAGGATTGAAACTAAAGTAAATTTAACCAGATTTTAAAAATTGCTTTATGTAGCTATATCAAGTAATGTTAAAACAATTCTAGAGTTTTTGAATGGTATACTATTCTTTCATGCATATAGAAGATGCATTTGCATGAAAAGACTCAATGAAAAATTACTCAATAGTAGTCAATAGCTCAATAGAAAAATTACTTTTGAATTTTTCTTGAGAAAATTTTAAAGCCAACAGCAAAAGACTACCTTTTTATTAGCATGAATTCTAATGAAGTGGTAAACAAATGGCTTTAAAGAATGCAGGAATCAAAATTTGCTGTTATTTGACAATAAAAAGCTAACTTGTTTTGAGGCAGCTACACTACTAGGTTTCATTTTCTCATTTTTTGATATAGTAAAGTTTGATACAATAAGACAAAATAGGATATAATTTGAAAGAAACAAATAGTTAATTACTCTAACATATAAATTGCACTTCAGACTTTAAAAATTTTTCTTAAACTTCAATCCGCATATTATGCTGCCTTATACAAACTAAATGATAATATATTTCCCTAATGTGAGTGCCTAAATATTCAAGTGTTCCTAAAGGGAAAAGCACATTTTAAACATATAAGTACAGCCAGTGGTAAAAATTTACGATACGGTCGTTCTTGGTGACTTTTTCAAAAATTGACAAAAATCTCGCCTAACTCGCCAATTTGCACAAGCGAGGTCTGAAAATAAACAGAATATTCTATTTTTTATTAGCCGGTTCCCATTTTATCAGAATCTCCCTTTTTCATTGGTCGGAATCCCTCATCTGTGATTGGTCATAATTGGTTGGGTTGCCAGAAAATGTTATTGATTGCCAACTTTAGGAAACCATGCCAAGAGTGACCGTACAGTAAATCTGAGCCCAGCCAGTAACATAAAAATATTATCTTTTGATAAAAAGTGCAGAATTAGAAGCTAGGAAACACTACAATTATATTAACTGAGCTTTAATGTCTACTTATCAATAAAGAACACAAGTTACCAAATAAGGAAGAAATTGAAATGTATATACATTTATCAATAATTAGAAAAAATGTATCAAATACATTATTCCTAAGCACTTAGACACAACTATGAATGATTAGACTAATTTCAAAATATAACTTAAAAATAATTAACTAAAACATGATTTTAAAAACACTGGATACAACAGCATAAGAATATAAAATGAAAGGTGCATTCATTGATTCACAATAACTTTTATTAAAAATTATTTTCTAATTACCGATATGTAAAAAAAAAACTACCGTATTTTTCGCCTTAAAAGACGCACTTTTTCTCCCCAAAATCGGGGTGGAAAAAGTGCCTGTGTCTTATACGGCAAATACAAAAGCCCACCACGGCAAGGAATACGAATCAAATATTCTATCTTTTCATAAGTTTGTTATTGATGCGAGGAAGAAGAATAACTTTGAAATGAGCCAGATTGGGAACATGGATGAAGTCCCGCTAACGTTTGATGCGCCATCTAACAGAACCGTAGATAACAAAGGAGCCAAAAGCATAACCGTAAAAACTTCAGGGCATGAGAAAACCCACTACTCGGTTGTGCTGTCCTACTGTGCAGATGGTACCAAACTGCCGCAAATGTTGATCTTTAAAAGGAAAACATTCCCAAAAATAAACAATTCCACAGGGAGTCATTGTGCACATTATACAGTTGATATAAAATATTTTACTACAGAATTTGGTTCATAATCTTTTTTTTCTAGATTTGCCTCCTTTAAAATTGGGTGCGTCTTATATGCCGGTGCGTCTTATACGGCGAAAAATACGGTAAATATTGTCAGTAGGCCTAGTGATAGTTTATTTCATCCATTCATAGAGAGTCCACATTTTCAATAATTAACTTGAAATGTCTTAATAAGAAAACCAAAGTTCTACAGATTTTATCTCATGAAAAGTCTCATTAAGTTTTATAACAATTTAAGAACTGAAAAGCTCATTACTCACTGTTTTATGGATACACTGACAAAAAAATATGCATCAAACAAAACATTTTTACTGAAATCTGGTTGGTGATGAAGTTATTATAAATCATAGTTATGTCAAAAATTAATATAAATTATCTGGAATATGAATAAAAGGTATTCTTCGTAGAATCATTCATGTTAGAGTATTTGTCGATTCAATAGTTCAAAATTGGCTTGCAATAAATTGGAGCCTAATTAATTCTTTGTTAACATATTTAAATGTTTTGGCAATGATATACTTGCGAATCGTAGTATTGATATATAAATTACATGTTTTTAAATTGGATTTTATATTAATTAAAAAATATATCGATTTTATTTTTAGCATAGCATTAATAATTTTAATGGTAAAACTATACTTTAGGGTGCCCCCTTGGCAAAGATGGCGATTTTTGTTTGGCTATCGTTTTTATTGGCGATTTTTTTTTGGCACAGAACAATCAATTGCTCTGTTGCAATCAGAATATGAGTGGGTTTTGCCCAGTTTGGCGATCAATCGCGATTACAACTTAGCGAGAATCAAAGGGGTACCCTAAAGTATAGTCTAACCATCTTAATTAATAAATTTAACAAATGGTATAAATAATCTTAATTAATTAATAAATTTTATTGTTAGCCTATACTTAAAGATGCCCCCTTGATTATCGCCAAGATGTGGTTGCGATTGATCGAAAAGTTGGGCAAAACCCAATCATATTCTAATTGCAAAGAAGCAATTGATTGTTCTGTGCCAACAAAAATCACCATGTTTGCAAAGGGGGCATCCTAAAATATAGTCATACCAATTTTAGTATTAATAATCGGTTTTATTTTTAGACGAATAAAGTCTAAAATAAATTATTATAATCATTTTTAAGTTATTATGATGTTACCTAACAAGCATTGAACAAGAAAAGAATGTAGAACAAGAACAAAACAAACCTGATATTCTATTTCTATAGTGTCTTTTGCTTTTGCACTTTGGTAGAAACAATCAACACTACCAGGATTTATATTGATAGTCATTTCATTTTCCAGGCCATCATAAGGTCTTTTCTGAGCAAAGGTGAATGTTATGAAGAGTAATGATAAATAATAACAATAATAAATAAATAATCTCATGTTTTAATAAGATTTCGTAATTAACAATATTGGATAAAGTTTAATAGTGATATAACAGTCAAAAAGGAAGGCTATCTATAAATTCAATATATCACAGATAATCAACAAATATCAAAATTATTTTCTATTGCATTCATTTCTGGCTGCATATTTCTACCGGTCGACGAAGCTAAACATAACCAACTGTATTCTTATATTGAATTACACTCAAATAAGTAATAAATTTGAGAGGGAGCACACCACTTCCTACTCATTGGACTGGCAACAGAAATGATAGTACACTATTTGAAATTTTAATAAATTTAGAGCTCGAAGGTCTCTGAGATCATTTGTTTGAATCAGCTATCTTATGACCAATAATTTTAGAAATATTCAGTACCGACCAATAATATAAAACAATATCCTGGTGAAAAATGAAGCAATAACATAGTCATTTATGGAAATCCTCATCTATCAAAACTAACTGTCATTTTTATGTTGATGTAGCTGGAGAAATAGTTTGTTAATAGATTATTCTGTTATCAATTCAAATAGTGAGTATGTAAAAGATTTTAAATTACATATATCATGATTTATAAATTTAAACTTCTTAATGCTGTATATTTTTGTGTCAACGAATACATTTCACAACTATGATAAAGGTCCCCAGAGAATGGATATAATTAAGGTTCTGTATTTAAAAGTTTCATATAGTCAAATAGTATTTATTAAGGTATATGAATCCAAATCTATTCATGTAAGTTTTAATTTAGGAATATACTGAAACACACAATTTTCGATCAAATATTAAAACTTAAAAGTATTATAAGTTGATCCTTAAATAGTATCAATTATGGTGGCTAGAAAATATACATATAATAGACATTTACTAACGGTATTATCTTTCAGAAGCCTCGTCAATAGAAGATTAATAAATAGAAGAGAGTTTTAAAAATAGAGAAGTTTTCGGAATCCTATATTAGATGTCCTATTAACATCCAGAAAATGAAATTGTTTGTGTGCACATATAAAAATGTAGATGCTAAGTTTATTTTCGTATTTCTTTACTTGCCTATTATCAAAACCTTTACTTATTCAGGAAGTGGTGCATTATTTATAAGAACTTCCGTATAAAATCTTCATAATAGTTGAGCTGCCAAGCGATTTACTACAGCATGTTATCTTTTAAGAAGATAACATTTATGTAACATAGAAAATAAAATGAAATTTCAAATAACTTATTTTTCTTTTATTATTTTTAGTGATATTTAAGTATAGTCCTTCCCCACTTGGTACTTTGTTTAGCATATAATTTTGAGATGGCTGTCTCACGTAAAATGAAACAGCATTTTACTTCAATGATCAGAAACCATTTAAAAGGTTTGACAAACCATAACTCCTCTTCTAAAATAACGCGGTAATCAAGAATAAATAATAAATTAAAAATGGATATAGGAAGATTTGTTAGTTGAATTACAAAATCACATGACTGCACTTCTAATAAATATAATGATCAAATATTATTTCTAGAGCATTCTAGAAAGCATTGTAACATGAAATCATGTCTTAAGAGAAAGCGGGCTGCAGAATGCAGTAAATTTTCTTTTGTGAAATATAAGTCTGATAAAATAATAAAAGGGACACTGTCTACTATCTAGTAAACTCTCGAAAGGACTATATGAGAACGACCGTTGCTCTCCTACATTAATGAACTGGGGAGGAAGTTTATACAACAATCTTTGTTGTTATACCAATATGCTTCTTCAGCCCTGAGTACTAGCCCTGAGTAGGGTTCTGTCGGTTAGTGAAATCAGCAGAGTAGGAGTCATTGTAATTTATAGTAGCAGAAATCAAGAAGAGCTCTAATAGTTATTCTGTTACCCCCTTAAGTATCTTTTCACTTGGAGGACATTGCAACTACGACTTATTTAGTGTGTCTCAGCACCTTTAGCGAACACAACAGGTCATCAGTTAAGCTGGTATTTTAACTATTCACCTTTCGATTATGAGAACAACTTTCTAACCAACCAAGCCACAACGGTTTTAACAACAGACTTTGTCTCCTATTAAATGCTCTCATTAACGTATCAATCTTCCACCAAAATTCCTCTGGTGAAGGGGTTAGACATCGCATAGTATTAGTATTGTATTCCTGTTGTTCCTAGAGGAAGAGAAAAATAGTTCATTGAAGCGTTCACTACTTCCCATCACATGGAAGTAATAGTTACAACTTCACTTTGACAGCCAGACTGCAATTCAGATTGGATTCGAAATAAAATACCGCTAATGTCTTTTTGTCAATTTTAAATGTCTAGATTGAAGTATATCAGTTGTAAACCACACACATATATAGCACGCTTTTTAAGTAAATTAAATATAATCTTTTAAATGCAAGCAGAAAAAAAAAAATGTTTTTCTTCTCCTCGAGAATAATGTCACACCATTCCACTTATCCTCGTTTACAATATTCCTTAAAATTAATGATATCATTTTAAATTTGAAAGAAGCCATCTTTAAATCTAAGCAATGGTTTTTGTAAAAATATAGGTTTATAATAATTTATCTATTCTTAAATGCAGCTTTGCTTTATTTTTATAAGATTATACATACATTTCAGGTTTCTTATTTTTGCAAACGAATACGCTGTATATAGCCAACCCCTTCATCATTTTGAAACGAAGTTAGATAATTAAGTTGAAACCTTAACATTCCCCTCTTGAAGTCACAACACAACAAGAGACTAACTTTGTACCCTACAGAATTTTTAATGAACACAAGGTCTTTCAGCATTATGATCTTTGTTTTTTGTAAATAACGAACATAACAATACCTTCCCTTTATAAGATTTTTTTAAAAAGGGTTTTGAAGTCTCCAGATCTATTTGTGCTTAGTACCTCATCTTTTTCATTATTATTTTTGAAAACGTAAGAGTACACGAAACTTAGAAAATTTCCGAAATGATATAACTGTTTCAGTAATAATGTATTTGTGGCCAATATTTTTAAATTTTTCTCTAACGTCAAAATAGACGTGCAAATAAGTATCCTGCAAGACAAACAAGTTAATATAAAATTTGAGCAATGAGAGCACACAAGTGTTACTTTGTATTATTTAAGTATTACTTACGCAAATACTGAAGGTAAAAATAATTTTATAAATACAACATTTTTTTTTTTTTAATCTTTTCTTTATATACTATGTGGTTCAAAAATATTTCGTATTTTCACTTATAAGTAAAATGCACAATAATGAAAGTTATTATTCATGCATTTGATTTCCATCCTGATTTTTTTTAATCATCCCTGAAAAAAGAGCAATATTAAACCGAAACAATTTAGCCAGTTTTAACATGCATCTTACTGAACCGTCATCATTGTGTAAAGGAACATAATAATCAAAGATAATCATAACTGGACTGACCATGGAATGATGAATCGAGATACATTTCCAATTCTTTCAGTTTTCGAAGCTTTTATTGGTTGATAGGTTGCCTTTTGCTTATTAATGAAAAGCAGTTGCAGTTATTGGAAATAAATATCAGAATTGATACTGTGTAACGAATTCAAAATAAAAAGTTATCTCGAAATTTCGCAAAATATATAAATTGATATTACATTCAGAATCGCAATGTTTTAAAGATGGTTTTGAAGTCTCATTGAGATGTTGCTCCTGTTCTTTCATTTCGGCAAAATGCTTTTCGATCACTCCCCGTCATGAATCTGCATGAAATCGTGACTTGAGAAATTTTTTGCAAATTTGCATTCACTGTTATTGTCAAGGTGTTTGTTGATAACGGAAATTTTGGAGAGCACCAATTCAGAAGCCCTAGTAGATAAAATTTCAGTTTATGTTATGTCTTAGAGAGAATAAAATTTTCAGAGAATTAATACGTGATTCAGCTTAGTTAGTTTCGACAGCTTCAAGAATAATCAACTGTATTTGAGCCTCTAATACTTTAAACACAATCAATGTATTTTTGTAATTTACGTGCTTTCTACACCATTTTGTTTACACGATTATCAAATATCTTTAAGGATTAGCAACTTAAATAATATTTATATAGATATTATTATTTATAACTATCCCAATTTAATCTTATACTTAGTAACTCACAAAAATATATAAATTTTTAAAGATTGAATATATTTGTGCTTTTATTGGGAACCATAAGCATATCAATTCTATTTTGCATGTAGTTTTGAAATCAGGGAAAAATAAATACCGCCATTTAAAATCTTTGATGTGTAAATTATAACCCAGTAAATAACCTAATTGCAAAAAATTCCTATAAGGCTCATTCAAATCAATATCTGAGAAAGCTTATATACAGTGGTTTTGCTTATTTAATTCATTTGTGTGTCACTGAACGAACATCTTTGGCACACGCGAAAGCAAATTAGACCGAAACCTCCATTTTATAGTTTTACAGATAAGGAAGCTTATTCAAGAGTAGTAACAGGGAACTTGGTATATTTATTCAGCATATATCATTTTTTATTTAAAAGTGACTGGGATGGAACCCAGGACCAAGAACCAGGACATAAAAATATTATCCTACTAGTAGACTTTCATCTTTTTTTGGACAATATTTTTTCCTTTTACTTTATTAATGAAATACAGTATACCCCTACAAAAAAAAAAGAAAAAAAAAGAGTACCCTAAAATTTATTGCACAAAATGTATTTTGCAACTAAAATTAAGAGTCACAAATTTTTAAGTTTCAAGACAAGCTTCAGCAATAAATATGGCCCAATATGTAGGATTTTAAAGCCTTGAAAATATAACCATTTTTTTTTTCAATTATATGAAGCGTGCATTCAAAAAAAGTAGTTTTAGGAAAGAAATAAAAGAACTTCAGAAAAAAAAGATTGAAACTAAGACAACCGATACGAGAACTTTTGGTTTCGTTATGTGTCAAAGGTCAAGTCAACCGGGGGATTTTCGAACTACGCACACACGCTGCCAGCTGTATAACACCTCACATTGTCTTGTTGATAGAAATCATCATCTCGAAGAAAAACTAAGCACATATAGGAATGAGCATAGTCCGCAAAGACAGATGCGTGTTTGTAGTGATCCATTGTGCTTTCTACAATGATGAATGAACTCAAGAGAATGCCAGAAAAACCTTCCCCAGACCATAATACTCCTACATGGGCTGCAGGTTGTTTGCTTTTAGAGATTTCAGGTCATTTAAGCCAAGGTCCATGTCCAATGCAGCATAAAGCATGATTCATAAGAAAACGCTTCCTGTCAGCCTTCATTGGATGTCTAGTTACGGAACTTGCAAGCAAATTCCAGCCTTCGTCGTTGATGAACAGTAATCAGCATAGGTGTCTACTTCAGAGGCCAAACGCTGCGACATTCGTTGAAAGAAAGTTAGTGAAATACTGTTGATATCTCATTGGTTCAACTGGGTGGTCAGTTGCTCAAAGGTAGCACGTCTATTCGCCCGAACACATTTCCGCTGTCGATGTTCACCTCTGCCATCTATGGCCCGTGAAGCACATTTGCCACGTTGCTGATTTTGGATAGTCCCATTTTACCATGTACGTTATATTTTTACCACGGAGGCGGGCGAATAGTTCAACAACTTAGCCGTTTCGGAAATGGAGGTCGGGCAAATCTCTCCGTTTTTCTGAATTACGCCAACTATTGCAATGTTTCCCGAAGCCCTAACACAATTGACAAGCCATGACAGAAAATGGATATTTTTGTATTTTATACATGATCTAACTATTTTACACCAATTAAATATTTTAATAATTCTTCTGTTACAGTTTATCCTCTAAATATCTGGCATATCAGATCAACTCTAGAAGTTTGCCGACAGCTAAAAAATCTATAAGGGGATTTGAAGATAAGTCCTTCTCAGAAAATATGATCTGGTGAAGCTGGATGATCACGGATTTTTTAACAAGTGGGGAGTAAGTATTTCTGCCATTATAAAGGAATAACCTAACATAGCGACTTGTTAGCCTAGTCAGAGCAGTCTGGCAGTAACAGCTAATTTGATTTTCAGCAGAGTGCCGGGAGATATATTCCTTCTAATTATATCAATTGGAGTTCGACAAAATTTAAGATAGCCCCAATAATAATTTCAAAATCTGATCACTGAATATTAATAGTTTCTTTAATTCAATACTTTAAATTATTTTATGTCCCATAAAAAATAACTTTTTAACTAAAGCTTATGACATGCCGCAATTTTTATTAATAAGTTTATCGATTTATTAATAAATGTAATAAATATCTCGAAGCATATTTCACAATAAATAAAGCAGCTTTATTTTTTTTAATCTGAATTGCAGTTTTAATTTTACATACCATATTAAATTTTTTAACTGATTAAAATGTTTCAGAGCTGCTAATCTCAGTTTTTAATAAGTAATATTTCATGTAATTAAAATGCAATATATTTTACAAAATAATGTAAATAGTTAAAATTGTAAAAGAGAAGCTTAAAAGATTAAAAATGATAAATATTTTTATAATTACTCCTTAAGACAATAGTTTTTTTCAACTTATATTTTGCATACAACTGAAGCAATCACATTTTACAAATCATAACTTTTAATGAAATACATATTTTTAGATATTAAATGGTTGCAAAGTAAACACTAATTCTAACTTTAAGAGTTACAATAACTACTCATAAAACTGAAATGTAAGGAAGAAAAAAAGATACACAAGAATAAAGATAATCCTTTATACTTTTATTAGAACATGGAAAAAAAATCAAAACATGTATCAACCGCACTTTTTAATAGAAGCTGCATTTAACAATTGTAATGAATATTATTGCAATTAAGAAAATAGACAAGTGCTTTAATTTTCAAATGAAATATTATGTATATACATATGCATGTATGTAATTTTATTTTTATACCTTAACTGATAGTAAAAATTTAAAACTACCTATCTTAAAAAGCAAAAATTAATTTGGGCTTGAATTTTCACAAAGAATTTTGTTCACTTGATTTCACAAAAAACAAAAAAAAAAAAAAAAAAAAAAAAAAAAAATGTTTTCAAAATGAAATAATTCAGAGACATTTCTTAAACATAGACATAAAAGCCTATCTAAAAGATAAATAAAGCTGCATATTTTGTTTCAAAAAAGGAACTATTACAATGCAAATAGTATAGTGTAATAAGTTATTAATTTATGTACCTTTATTTCATTTACATTAAAAATGACCAAATTTATTAATTGAAAAACATGACACTTTTATTTATTTCAATAATTTTCTCATGGATGTTCACTTTCTTAAAATCATCCTATGATTATGAAATCCAAATATTCTTTTAAATTGAACAATCAATTAATATAAAATGTTTTTTCCCCCTCTGTCCCAGAGAAATAAACTATTTTGCTTAACAGTGTTGAAAGAGAAAAATAGTTATTTTGAAATTTCATGTAAATGATAAATTAATAAATATAAATATCTGAATTATGGGACTAATTTGGCAAAAACTTATAAGCACATAATTATAAATATTTCTAAATTATAAAATGGGGATAGCAAGCTTTCTATAAAATCTGAGGTAGGTTTCAAATTGGATTTCTCAAGTGATAAATCACTTTTCTCAATGTAAAAATACAAATATAAATGAATAAATATAAAGTGAAATTTTGATTAGTTCTTTTCTTCAAAATGATATAGTAAAATAAAGGCCAACAATTTTGTTATATAATCTTTTTAATCACAACTAAATTTGCAGTTAGTACTATATGATTATAATCTTTGTACATTTTTGAATAACATGGTCAAGTTTTCAGAGAAACCTGATATCTAAAAATACAGTGTGTTGCATAGCTGCTGACAATAGTTTATATTATTATTATTCTAAGTAATAAAAATAAATTTGAGCTTCATTTTATGTTCAATCTTAACCTGCATCATGAGCAGCATACAGAAAGGTTCCAAAAGGATTCAGTGTATAAAAGTAGATCACATAAACACAAAAATGTAAATAAAATCTATTCTCTTAAAAATTACAATAATAATTTAATGAGATTCTTAACACTAAGAATTTTTATGGTATGAAAAAATGTATAAGTGCTGAGAAACAGTTATGAAAGAAGTGAATTCGATTTTACAATACAATACTTTGATTTCAAACTATCCTCTCAGCACCATAATAAAACAGACTATAACACTGAAATTTCAGTTTTAACATTTTATATGAATTTCGATTCTTTAATGAGTAAGAAGGCTAATTACACATATAATTTTCCCATTAACTTCAAATCCTGTACAAATAAAGTAAATAATCATTGAAACAATGAAAAAAATTCAGCAATCAAGCAGTGTTTTTCAACTTTTGTTGTATAGTGAATCATTTGGATTGAATGCTAGTCTTCATAGTCTAAACATGTAATCACAAATGATCTTTTTTGTATTCAATACAGTGAAATGTAAAACAATCGGTTTATTATAAATTGTTTCTACAAATTAATTATAAGAATAAAACATTGTAGAATCGTGATTATCTTGTAAATGATGAAACTCAAATACTCCAAGTGCAAATGTTATTCAAAAATTTGGAAAATCCCGAGTTTACTGAATTGTTACACTATTGAGGATAAAAACTTAATTCCTATAACAATTTAGATAATAAATTATGAAAGGCAATCTATAATTCTCCAAACTATGAAATTCATGCTCTTCATATTAGAAATTAAGACCAAAAATTTTTTTTTAAATCTTTTAATTAATCAACAAGAGCAGAAAATACTCAACAATGAAGTCTTAAATAAATAAATTGGAATTCTAGCAATCTGCTGTTTATTAGGTAATTTTATTCAACATATGGTGCCAGGTCCAAGAATAATAAATAATTTTATCAATTCTCGAAACAGCTAATACTACAAATTATTAGTCATTTAAGCATTATATCATGAATAAATGATAAAAAAATATAAGGGAATTCACATAAACCTGATGATAAAACTGATACTATAAATATATATTTTATAGCATATTTTTTGCATTAATCAAAAATTCATAATTCCAATGATGTAAAGTTGAATGAATTTACAACACCGTTGTACAATTGAATGATTTTCAAGTTACAGTGGGCAGCATGTATTTATTTGTCCTTGACAATCATAAAATATTATATTTTCCAAATAACTTAACATCATAGCAACTACTTAAAGTGTCCTACATAATGTTGGTACAATAGTGATGCACCAAGAATTTACAGAAATATTTTAATGAAACATCCTTTTATTGAAAAAAATGTATTTAAAATTATTAAATTAGTATACTTTAAATTAAATAATGTATTTTTACAAGCACATAAGTGAAAAAATTAAAAAAAATAATTTAATTTTTACTATATCTGATATTTTTGATTAGAGGCTATTAGTGAAATAACCAGGACTTAAATCTTGATGTATTATGTATAACTCTTATGACAAAAAATTAATTTTCTAATATACATAACAAATTTTAAAATAAAGCATTTAATTATGTTAGGAGAAATTTATTTAAATTATAACCCAAAGGCTGAGAAACACTGCCAGACAGCAATAAAAATTCTAACAAAATTGGGAGGATTATGTTATGAGAAAAACAGCCCAAATAAAAAAAGAAAAAAATCAAAATTTTAAACAACATTATATAAATTTCACATTATTCATATTATTAGAAACACTATGTCAATCATTTAATACTAATTTGGATTAGAGTGTGAATGAAAACATTACACATTTTTGTACACTTTCATGATTACATTCTATTTATTTTATTCACATTAAATAAATTTTTTAAGATTTTTAAAAATTGTTAAATTTATAATCTTACATAAATATTTATAGTATAATATAAAATAATTTAATGTAACTAACTGTTGAATGAAATTAATATTAAAGATAAAATTATTTTTAAAATATAAATTTGCATTTAAAATTATATATATATATATATATATATATATAAAAATTAATACAATATACATTAAACAAAGTTTTGTTTTAAAATTTATAAGCAGTTCTTTTTCACAAAAGAGCCTTTTGAAATCTTTTTGTCAGCTGAATTTCATATATCTAGTAGTTTCCAACAACATACACTTCATATTGCAACAGAGTTTTTGAATTTGCCTTTTAAAAGCTATTATATATAGATAGAATTTGAAACACGATAATCTATGAACAATTATACTTCAAATTCAGATATAATGAACACAAATTCACACGGAAGGTAGTGTTTTGAGTTCAGGAACAGTAGTCAAAGTTAAGTAATGCTACACTTTATATACATGACAATCTTGGATAAAATTTAGAAGAAAATCCACAGGAGGTTCATTCATATTTAACAAATGTTTATATGTAAATGTAACATTTCATACAGATACACCAAAACTTGATAGATAAGATAATGTTTACAAATAGTGCAGGGAGCCTGAATTAAATAGTAGAAAAATCATTTTTCTGTAAAATATTCAAACTAAATTAAAATAATAAAGTAAGCTTATACTTTAAAAAGATGAAAAATAGAAGAATCAATGGAATGCAGTTTGACTTCAACAATGAAAATGAAAAATACAAAGATGTAAAATATATATATATATATATATA